>APFE031545609.1:189016-240665 GCA_000404065.3 Pinus taeda | reverse complement strand
TTAACTCCACTGGTATCATTAAATTCCATGAAAAGACCATTTCAGTTTAAATTTTATAGAAAATTGAACCATTAAGGAAAACCTGGAAACATCTGCAACACGCTTTATTTGTTTTTTTTGTAATTACTTTTATTTTTGGGGAACAATCCCGTACGTTTGTTATGATTCGTCCACGAATAAATGTGTAAGAGATTTTCGGAGTTGCCCAAGATCCGCAGTAAAAGATTTGAAGACTAATAAAAAAAATTGATGACATTGAAGTTTTCTCGTTGTACTTTTTCAAGTTAAGTATTGCAATTATTTTCCTAAAGATTCTAGGCTAATAATTATTAAACATAACATTTATTTTGTTTTGTTTTGAGTTTGAAACTTAAATTTTCGGTGTTTTTTAATTTATTTTTATAAATTTTAAATAAATTTGAAATAAAATTAACTAATTATATATTAATAAATATTAAATTTAAATATTAATAGTATTTAAATATTATATAATAATAAATTAAAAATGAAAGTAAAGTTTTTTTTGCCCAGTAAAAATCGTATTATTAGAGTTTTGTTGACTTATGAATATTTGATGTCACATTAAATGATTCAAAATGTTTCGACAAAATTCTCATAATATAATTTTTATTCAAATTTTTCTTAACATAAACCTAAATTTATAGGAAGAATTTCGGCGTAAATCATTTAAAGAAAAAATTTTGCCGACGTGTTTCGAACCAATCAATGTGATTCATCGTCAAGACAAATTAATAAACCTAAATTCAACTCTTTATAAATTAATAAACCTAAATTCAACCATTAAAAACATAATTTAATGTAAATTCAACAATTAAAAACATAATTTAATGTATTTTCCATGCTACACACTTTTGGCTTTGTTCTTCACACCAATTTACATTAAAAAAAACAAAATATAACTTTGTATCATTTGTCTGGTATGAAAAATGACTTACCATCCTTTCATAAAATTACTTTAATTATATGATCCGACATAGTAACCAAATGTTTTTGTAAGATTGACCTTTATTTTGAATGGGCCCACTTTTCCCACCAGAATCACTTTATTATTTGTGCTTTGTCAAGCACCTACTCACCTTTTCCCCAAAGTCATAAAGTGTAAGACTAAGTCCTCGCTATAATTATTGATATAATAAAAGGGAGTTAGACATATGGAACCCCTATTGTATTTAACAATTGCTTCACTTTGAAGGTAGGAGGAGATATGACTAGCATATGCCTTGACCACATTTAGTGGGTAGCTACCTCCGCCACTAGATATTTTAATCACTATTTTGAATAATTGAAGAGGGCAACAACTAAGGTGTTTTAAGTAACATACTCCTTTGACTAATTTTATTCTTTTCTGAAGGCTAGCACTGTTTTAATAAAAAATTACCCCATAAAATGGTGGGCTGTGATGAGTGTTTTATGATGGGTTGGAAATCAATGTGTGTGGATAAGTGGAATTTGTTTCATACTTAAAAAAATAATTTAAAATTAGAGTATATAAGAATGATTTTTATAATCCATATACTAATTGTGTAGGAATTTAATATCTTTTTCAATATTGTTTTTAATTGAAAGCTCATTTATTAAGTTAGAGAAAAATATGAAGTTGTCTTTAGTGCTTGGAATAATATTGTTACTTTTAAAGTTAGAAGACATATCTTTTAAGTATGGAGTTGTCTTTAGTGCTCAGAATAATATTGCTATTTTTAATATCATTACTTTTAAAGTTAAAAGACATATTTTTTAAGTTAGAGAATAATATGGAGTTGTTTTTAGTGCTCATAATAATATTGCTACTTAAGTTAGAGAATAATATGGAGTTGTCTTTAGTGCTCATAATAATATTGCTACTTTTAAAGCTAAAGGACATATCTTTTCTAGAAACAATCAGGCTCAATACAATATTTTAATTTAATATAAAAATAGTGAAATAAAGTTGAATTATTATTTTAGTGAAATCATTTTTAATGGTTGAATTACTAGTTTAGGTCTCACAATATATATATATATATATATATTATATATATAATATATATTATTATATATAATTGGTAATGTTAACATAAATAAGTATAATGAGTTAGACTTTGATTACTACCCTAACATGGTAACATATATGTGTATGTGTGTCATTTTTTCATTCAACATTAGGGTCATCTTCCATCTGCACTTTGTGTAGATGATGTGTATATATGCATATATAGGCATGCAACACACGTGTATCTTCCTCGTGGATACCACTATGCATGAGGCAAGTAATCAAATTCTCTTAAATAATAAAAATCTCTAAAAAAAATTAACGAATTATGAATTGTCTGACCATGATATAAAAAATACATGATTGAAAATTTATATGAAAAATCACTTCAAATATTTTTCTATGAATAAAAAAGTGCTTTCAAAAATTATATAGCAAAGGTATCTTTCAAACCCCATTGTATGAAGTAGAATGTAAAATTGCAAGAAGAGACACTTGAACAAACTCTAATGAGTCTAATAGAGCTACTAAGATTAAACATTAAAATTTCTTATTAGAAAAAAGAAAAAATGCCAAAATTTAAATAAAAATCAAGGTAATCTTCTAGAATTTTGCCAAAGAGAACCTAAAATAGTATGTGATAACATATTCCTAGAAAACTAAAAAATAAGGTAATATTAACATAAATGATTGGATCTCTTACTTTAGCAAGTTTATGTTTTTTTTGTACAACTTGAGTGAGACTAATGGTTAAAAACGCGATTTTTTTTGCCTTGGAGGTCACAGGGTCAATTTTGGAGGGGGTAGGGCAAGTACATGTGAACAAGTAATTTTGGTGAATATTAGTGTGAGGTTGGCAAGGTACCAACATTCTCTTCTTGATTACAAGATAGAGAAGGGGATATATTATATTTCTTGGGTGGACCCATATGCCCAAAATTTGAATATCAATGAGTTAGATTGAGTGGTTGACCATTGTGAATTACAGGTAGGAGGTCATAGGGTCAAGTTGCCAAGCTAGCCACCTCTATGGTGTTATTCAACCTCATTAGATGTCCCCATTGAGTTTTGCCAAAATTGCGACTAACTAGTTTATCCTAGAAATCATCCTTGAAATGAGGGGAAGTGTGTAGAAGGTTTTCTTAGGATGTATTCCATCAAAAAGAAAAAATAAGCTTCAAGTTTCTCCTTAAGCTTCTAAAGATACCGAAATAATTCATCACTACAATGAGATTTTCTCACTTGAGGATATAAACCAACATTAAGCATCTCATGAATGGAAAAACTAAAAATATTAAAGGATATAAAGTTGAGATCATAAACAAGGAGTCTAATTCTTGTGCCTCATATTCAACATCTTTTCAATCATGTTGTAAAGCAAGGATTCCCCTAAAAAATGTTTGAAAGTTTAACTGTCCCTATTTTCAAATTTGGAAAATAGAATGCTTTGACTAATGATTATACTATCATGATTATCTCATTTGTACCAAATTTATATATTTTGATACTAAAAAATTAGTTAATGAAAAGAAAACACTAATAAAAGGATTAATGGACAAGATGGCCTCAAGAATCAATACACACAATTGATCACATCACCACCCTTATAGTTCTTGTTAAGGATCGTAGAGACAAGAATGGAGATCTCATATTCGGTTTTGTAGACTTCAAAAAGCCTTCAACATTCTTCCTAGGACCAAACTATGGAAAAAATTGGAAGAAAGAGGTATCCCTCTTGAGCTTCATAGCGTTATCATTAGTTCTTATGAAAATGTTATTACTAAGATGAAATATAATAAAAAATGCTCAACATATATTGATTATAACATTTGTGTTAAGCAAGGATGTACCCTTTCTTGCCCACATAGTGTAGAGTAGTGATAGGGTATTATGTTGTGACACTTCATTGTGAAAAGGTCACAAGTTTGAAATCACATGGGCACAAATCTAACCATGAGTATGGGTAGGTGTGGTCCAAGTTGGGTGAAATCCCAAGTGATTTTGATGGTTTAGATGCTCTTGATTTGTGATTTCGAAAGCCATAGGTTAGTCTCTCCGGTTCGTAGACAAATCGTGGTGTTCTATTAAGGCACTCTATGGTGAAATTGTCACTAGTTTGAAACCAATGTGGAAAATATCCATCCATGAGTATGGGTTGGTGTGGCATAGGATAGGTGTGATACTTAGGTGATTTCGATAGTTTTAGATGCCCCTAGGTCACGATTTCTCAGGCCACATGGTACTCCCACTGATCTACAGAGAAACTAATAAAAAAATGGTTTGTCCTTTCTCCACCCTCTTTGGTATCTATATCAATATAATAAAATTCAGCAATGTTTAGAAGAGGAGGAGTGAATTAACATTAACATGGTTGGAATCATTGTCCTCCTTCTTTTATATGAAAATGATATTGTTCTTCTTATTAAAACTACTAGAGGTCTTCACAAGCAACTCAAAGTTTTCCAACAATAGATTGAGAATGATTTTTTTCAATATTTCAAACTATTTAAAGAGCAAGTGTTTTCATAGACTTCACTTACATTTTGGGTAGTGTAATATTTGCTCTCATTGAGAAAATAAATAATATGTGAGGAGCACTCATAAATAGTTTATTTTGAAGTAAGAAAACACACACCTTCAACTTAGAGATGCATATGCCTCTTTTATACCATTTGTGGTTTCTTTCCTCATATTACACATAATACATCTACTCAAACACATGTTATGTTCTTCGTTAGACATGTTTAATTCTAGTTGATAACACATGTTCATTATAATTTTTATAGTTTTATGGACATTAGAAGTAATTTTCAATATTATCCCTGTAGCCTAGCATGCACTAACTTAAAAAATAGGTATGCTTGACGCGGTTGACCCAGGTTCAACGTTAACTTAGCCAAACAAATCCCTACACTACTGGCCCTTTCGACATCATCCCATGGAGCGCTGACCGAAGTCTCACCTGAAGCAGTATGGGGGGATCCTGGAACCAAGTTTCCACACCCTGAGATGGTTGTGATGTTGTTGATTCCCTCTATCCCTGCCTTTGCGCAGGTTCTTCGTTCTAGGGCCTGCGAGGCGAGCCCTCTATTCTAGCCTTTAGTAACTTTGTGAAAGGGTATGATCGGCCTTCACGCAACCCTAGCCTATTGCTCAGGTACTTTCGCGTTGCTACAGAAACGTGCCGTGCAAATTCCCCAATTAATCTAAGTGGCTTGCTTATCTTATCAGACAATTATAGTTAACTCTGCCTAAATAGATATTCATAAATATATTCAATTATTCAATGTAATTGCATTCATTCACGCATCACATAAGCATAATAAAGTAAATTCATACATAACATATCAAGATTCAATAACATAACAAAGACACAGGAATTGCAGAATATATCTCTTTATTAATATCTTCCAAATGTTTATAAACTTTGTCCACCCTGTGCATATAGCTGCAGGGGTCCGCGCACTCAGCTATGGACTTCTACCCTAGGCCTGTGCGTCATCAGCTGTAGAGCCTCTACCTACACTACAACCCAAGACTTAGACTTCTTACTTCAGATATATGACTCTATTATCTTATTCATCATTCTATATCTCCAAAACTACTTAGAGATTAGCTCTTTTTATACAATCCCATGATTCGCGGACCATGGGTAGATCTCTTACAATTGACTTTACTTTTCAAAACTAAGGGTGGACTACCCTTTATGACACCTAACACCTTCATGCTTCGTGACCACAAAATGCAGAGACTTTACCATTTTATTACAAAATTTAACTCAAACATGGGTTTTTAGCCCCAAAACTGCCATTGGGCGATCCCACTCCCAACAGGCCCCCAACACAAACATCATGACTCGTCCTTGAGTCACTCAGTAGGTGTGGAGATCTTTGCGTGAAGCCCATCCACCTCAACCCGTATGACCGCTACCTCGACTGTGCACTCAGCTATCGCCTGCTTCGCATCATCCACTGTCTTCTCGGTCACTGCTCCTGCATTGTCAACCTGAAGCTTTTGTTACATCGCTTGCACAGTTGCAAGCTTACCTTCAATACTTTTTGTGACTACGTAAGCTTCCTCCATGCAGGTCTTTAGTTGTGCCTTTAGCATTGCTTCCTTATGCAGTGCTGCATCCACCTGTTCCTTCAGCTACTTGGCCTCTTGCAACTTGGCTAGACTCTGTGTTAGCACGACGGTTCTCGTTGTGCCTTGAACTTCATCGTAGCTTTGTTGTAGCTCGTGCGCTTTCGTCTCTAGCCTCTATGCATTTGGGTCCTTCCGCAAGCTTGTTAGGACCTCAAATGATTGTTCAAACAACTACATGTAGTCTGCTACTGCACTTTCCACTACCGCAACTACCTTTGTGATAGCAGTCGCCCGTTGTTCCTTTACTTATGGCGGTGTGGAGGGTTGGGCCCTCAGCTGTAGCTCAGTAATTTGCAGGTTCAACTCCAGTTGAACCCGTGCCATCTCCGTTCGAGTGTTGCGCACCCCTGTGGCCAACTTGCGTATGCGGACCTCGACTAGCTCTTCCTGCGGAATGGCAAACTCTGGGACCATTTTGCATGCCTCCTCAACAACCTACATGATCTTCTTGCTCTGGTTGGTTGCCTCGGTCTCAGTGAAGACGACAACATTTCTCTGTAGGGCCATCTATTCGTTGTTGATCCATTGTTCGTTGATCACCTGGAGGGCGTGTTGCTCTTGGGCCCTCATTTATGCAATTACTCCATCCTGCAAGAGGTGGAGTGCTTCGCGTGGAAGCACTGCCAGGTTTGGCCAAACTCCCTTCAAGGCATTGACAATGGGCCTGTCAACCTCATTGTCTATGATCAATGCTCCATCGGGCAACATTATCGCACTGGAAGCCTTCATGCACAACATATCAATAGCCTTTGAAGTGTTGATGGCCAAGCTGGTAGACACCATACCAGCGTGCAACGTGCGGGTCTACAACTCCTACAACCTAGTTTGGATAACACCTAGTATGATATGTGAGCTTCCCATATAGCCCTCACAGCAAACCAGAATTGGTCCAGGTCCTCATTTCCCAAACCTTTGAACAAAGGTAGCTTCACTGTATTTGCCATACTGAACTGTGGTGGAAGTGGAGGTGGTACGGGTGAAGTTGGAGGCGATGGTGGTGAATTTGGAGGTGGTGTGGGCGGAGGTGGTACTCACAGAAATCCTTGTCTTATTAACTGAATAGCAATTCACGGAGAAACCTTCTCGATATCTTCCTCGTCACCTCGCGGAGGTGAAATCAATGGACTATACTCCGGACCCTTTTTTCCTTCGTTTCTATAAGTTTTTCCGCTTTGCAAAGTCTCGAACATCAAGGTAGTTGCATAACCCATTTTTCGCACAATAGCATTTTAATCCAAGTATTCAAATATTTTACGTACTTACCTTGCGTTCCTTTAAAACAGAGCCGCTCTGCCTCGTTGTAGCTGACTGCGGTGTCAACCGTGAATTCTATCACAAATCCTCCTATGACGTGATCAAGCCAATGATCGACAACACGGGTGATCTTATCTTTTGATGCTTCCAATTTATGTATTAGCTCTGGGTTCCACACTATAGGAATGTCAAGTTTCCACCTTCCTTGGCTATTTTCTAGCTTCGCGATCCACTCATATAGCTCAATAGGGAAGGAGCAGAAAAATATCTCGTGGATCTCTATATATAGGTATATGTCTAACCATTATTCCTTTGTCAGTTGCAGGTTTCTGTTCTCTTGCGCTGCAAATTCATGGATCTCCCTATCCAACCAGTATCTGATCTCCTTCTTAGTTGGATTCTAGTGATACGACATCACACATATCTTATGCAAATTTCGGTCCCAGCAACGAAACCATTTGTTGGCTTAAGGGGGCCTGACCCATGTTCAGCATTAATTTAGCCAAACAAATCCTTACACTACTGGCCCTTTCGTCATCAACCCGTAGAGCGCAGACCGAAGTCTCACCTGAAGCAGTATGGGAGGGATGTTAGAACCAAGTTTCCACACCCTGAGATGGTTGTGATGTCGTTGATTCCCTCTATCGTTGCCTTTGCGCAGGTTGCTTCGCTCTAGGGCCTACGAGACAAGCCCTCCATTCCAGCCTTCAGTACCTCCGTGAAAGGGTACGATCGGCCTTCGTGCAGCCCTAGCCTGCTGCTTAGGTAATTTCAAACTACTACGGCAACGTGTCGTGCAAATTCCCCAGTTAATCTAAGTGACTTGCTTATCTTATTGGACAATTATAGTTAACTCCGCGTAAATAGATATTCGTAAATCCATTCAATTATTCAATGTAATTGCATTCATTCGCGCATCACATAAGCATAATAAAGGAAATTCATACATAACATATCAAGATGCAATAACAGAACAAAGACACAGGAATTGTATAATATCTCTCTTTATTAATATCTTCCAAATGTTTACAGACTTTGTCCACCCTGTGCACATAGCTGCAGAGGTTCGCGCACTTGGCTGCAGACTTCTACCCTAGGCTTGTGTGCACTCAGCTGCAGAGCCTCTACTTACACTACAACCCAAGACTTAGACTTCTTACTTCAGAGCTACGACTCTATTATCTTATTCATCATTCTATATCTCCAAAACTACTTAGATCTTAGCTCTTTTTATACAATCCCATGGTCCACGAACCATGGTAGATCTCTTACAACCGAATTTACTTTTCAAAACTAAGGGCGGACTACCCTTTATGACACCTAACACCTTTGCGCTCTGTGACCACAAAATGCGGAGACTTTACCATTTTATTACAAAATTTAACTCAAACATGGGCTTTTAGCCCCAAAACTGCCCTTGGGGGATCCCGCTCCCAACATAATCATTGTCCTCCTTCATTTATATGAAAATGATCTTGTTCTTCTTATTAAAACTACTAGAGGTCTTCACAATCAACTCAAAGTTTTCCAACAATAGATTGAGAATGATTTTTCAATATTTCAAACTATTTAAAGAGCAAGTGTTTTCATAGACTTCGCTTACATTTTGGGTAGTGTGATATTTGCTCTCATTGACAAAATAAATAATATGTAAGGAGCACTCATAAATAGTTTATTTTGAAGTAAGAAAACACACACCTTCAACTTAGAGATGCATATGCCTCTTTTATACAATTTGTGGTTTCTTTCCTCATATTACACATAATACATATACTCAGACACATGTTATGTTCTTCGTTAGACATGTTTAATTCTAGTTGACAACAAATGTTCATTATAATTTTTATAGTTTTGTGGACATTAGATGTAATTTTGAATATTATCCTCACAGCCTAGCATGCACTAACTTAAAAAATAGGCATGCCTATGCCATTTGAATACCTCAAGAACCAAACCAACTTGGAGGTATGTCAAGGACTCTATATTTTCCTTTGAAGACCATTTTTCAATGTGATATGATGGTCTCTCTTTTGATTTATTGGACCACAATGCCCCATCTCCACTCACAACAATTTCCCAACACATGCAACATGTATTTCGATAGAAAGGTCCACCATGGCCTCCTCCACTAGACTTGCATCATATTTATGCTATATCTAGCTCTAGAGTGATCCAGGTGTTCATGCCATTGTTCACCATTTGCATGCCCCAAACCTTCGGACACCTGGATGTTGTGCAGAAATCAAAAAACTAGATCCTCGCACAAATGAACTACCAAAGTTAGGCCCACCCTATATTTCCAATTATAGATTATTCTTACCACTAACTCTAGTCTGAAATAAATCCAAACCATTTCCAATGAGTACATGCCTTGTCCCTCTGGATGCCTAGATTATCGAATGAAGTTAGAAATCCTCCCTCTTGAATATCTATATGTAATTAACACATGGAAGATGAAGAAGTATCTGGTTCGGATTCAGAGTATATTAATAGGTCCATCTGGTCCTCAATACATTCCAGATTATTAATAAGGCTAGCATAAAGGACTTAAGGGAATTTTACCAGAATTCCTCAAAATAAGTTATTTTCCCAAAACACCAAATTTCTAAGACAAGGACCAAATTTTGAGAATGAACCTTCAAAGTGTTATTCCATGTCCAAAAGAGTTCAAAGGAACAAACAAGGCATAACTCGTGGAAGATCCTAAAGAATAGAGACACATGAAACTCAAAGGTCTAATGACACAAGAAAATTACATACCATGATTTGATCAATGAATTCTCAAGATATCACAACAATATGTAAATGTGCATATACCATGGAATCATCACATCACTCTTAAAATAAGTGACCATCAACCCTAGTTAAATCTTAATTTAACACACATCACATACATTACCTTCTTAACATGAGAGATAGTCTATAGTCTTACGTAAGGCAGTGAGCCATCCAATTCATAAACACGTCAAAAAGCTGAGAACACTAGTAAAAATAGGTTAACGAAGTGACTTCAGACAACTAGTCATATTCATATGAATAACTCTATAGTTTGTGAAGATAATAACAATCACATAGTACTAGAAGTTCATCATACCCAAAAGGGCATATAAGCTAGTTTATTCACCATGAACATGCAGTGAATTCAACAACCTTTCATGAGTAGTACTTAACCATAAGCTAACCAATAACATACTAGGCAATTTCATCCTCCATGATTCAAATAGATACAAGTCATTATAGTTATCTAAGTAAGTTAAATCAATTGGAATTTGGAGAAGGGATTTTCACTCTCATACTAACCATGTGGCAACTACACTATAATCTTTCTTGCAGCTAACCACTCTTGAGCTGCATCCAAAGTTTGAGAGGATGCTTGCATGGGGTAAATTCACTTGGATAGTTTGGTATAGCACTCAAGGGTTGGAGTTCATTGTTCTGGTGGTTTATCATCTAGTTAGAAAGCACTTAACATGAACTAAGTGGATCATTAGTTTAATTGCAAGCACTTAGTGATTGATTCCACTATGAAGGTGGTTTGTAATCCAGTTAGCAAGCACTTAGCAAGTAGTAATTGGTTCAACAATCTCATTGCAAGCACCTAGTGGTTTTAAACCATAGACTGATTTGACTATGAAGGTGGTTAGTCAGTTAGTTAGAAAGTGCTAAATGGTTTGTCAATCTAACTCCAAGCACCTAGTGATTTAAACTGGGGAATGAAGGTGGTTCATCAATGAGTTCGCAAGCATTTAGTAAGCATTGAGTGGTTTTTTAGTCTAACTGCAAGCACCTAGTGGTTTCCTTTCAATCACTGAGTTTCACATTAACATCACAAGCTCACATAGGTAAATCAATGGCCTCAAACGAAATCAGGTAGCTAGCACCCAAAGTTAGAGTGTGCAAGCGCAAACTCACATAGCATCAATACTCATAGGGATAGAGAAAATCCAATTCCACTAAAGACTTAAACAATAAAAATGTTGAGCAACTATGTTTCTATTACCAGAATCCAACCCCTAATCCACTTCTGTTGTGTGCATATATAAAATTCCTTCTATGTCCCATGGCACATCTGAGGGGGACACTTCCTTAGATTTTCTTTACATCTTCCTGAAGAGTCATATTATGTCGTCTCTTTGATTTATGAGGGGAAAGGGGTAATGGGCACCACCTACCCTTCCACCACCTTAGTCCAATTTTTTCTCTCATAAATTACTGGCAACAATTTATGCCAACTCCATTTTGACCCCAATCACATAATCATAAAACCCATAAGACAATGGCTTTCCAAGTTTGCAAGCAACTTTAGCATTTAAGTCAACTAGTATGGATCACGACTTTTCAAACTAAGTGAGCAGGAAAGAAGCTTCAAGCATTAAATTTGGTAGGTCATGGCTTTTAAAATACACAAGCATGCAAGCATTCCTCAGATCAAGGATACGTAAGGCCATCCATTCCCTAGTTCTGTTAAATAATTAATTAGTTTTTAGATGATTTTTAGAGTTCCAGCTAGTCGTGGTTCTCCACATTGGTGTTATAGTCACAATTATCATTACAAGAGTTGTGGTGGAACATGGGGATGCTACAATATACATTTCAAATATTTGAACAAAAGGACCTCATTGCTCACATAACTTTACATAACATCATTTGGATTTCCATGTGAGCTACTCCAAGGGTTACTTACATTGATTATGTTAACTATGCTGATAAAAATGGTTATATTGACATTTTTAAGAAGTTCACTTAGGGGTGGCAAGAGCGAAAGGGGTGATCCTTTGCCCTGACAGAAAAATCGACATACAATATGCCTGCAGTGTGGGCATTGAAACCAATGATCAAGCAAAGTACCTTGCTTTTTGCAAAGGCCTAGAGCTAGCCATCGAAAAGAAAATCCAAAAAATCATGGTATTTGGTGATTCACTGATTGTAATACAATGAGTATGGGAGGCTAAAATCCACCACAACAACAACCTCTCCCCCATATTTTCTTTGGATTCGTCTACAACTCCATCAATTTAAACAAATTAAATTCTTTCATGTTCTAAAGAACTTGAACCAATAATTGACACTTTAGCTAATAAAGGAACAAGCCTAGACCAAGGGTCCATAAAATTGAACAGATACTCTTTTCTAATTCCCCTTTGCCATTACCCTCCCACTCAAAAAAATAAAAAGTAAAATTATAAGCATTCAAGAATGTTCGAATATGAGGAGATTGAAGTCCAATCGAATATTTGGAATTTAAAGGCCATAGATCACTCTCTAGTGATGTCGCATATGGTTTGGCTTTCGTTATTAATTGTCCAACCTCAGGCTCCTCCTTTCCAGTACTCTTGATGATATTTCATTCACAAATAGCATGTAAAGTCAACATCCAAATGCTTGGTGCTTCCATCGCTTTGTGTTGGATTTTGGAATTTTATTCGGTTGAGGATAATTACCTTGAGTTCACATTCAGTACGCCTCAATTGGTATTATTTCTTCTCATCCATATCAATTTGCATCTTCAACAAGTATTTTGAAGTCACTCTGAGATGGATGAACCAACCCTATAATTAATTGTGAAAAGGAGGGGAATCAGAGGTTGAGATGGATATGGTAGTTTCAACACCATGACCTTTCAAGATTATATAGTGTGGAAAATCCCTCATTTTGTTTTGCAGAGGGCATCAAGAAAGGAAGGAACTTGTGCCAGTAAAGCCTTGATAACAAGATCCTGCATCCATAGACAAGTCTCAATGTCATGCTAGTCCTTTATGGAGAACATTTGATCCTCATCCTGCAACAATGAGTGTGTTGACATGGACCAATGCATGGACATGATTATGGAATAAATGGAAGGCATGTTGAGTGCCTTCAATCAGTGGAATGAGACATAAAATAGAGCACATAAATCTCTCCATGTGCTAACAAACACCAAGCTCAAATTGATGCAAATTAAAATTCACTGGCTACAAGGTGAATTCAAGACTGAAATTTTCATTAGGGGATTTTTGAGGTCTAAAATGGGTCTCCTAAGTAAATTATAAAATAATAGTGGAAATAATAAAATAAGATTATATTACATCATCAAATTTTAAAGGGTAAAAAGAAAAAAATATTTTTTCAACTCATATTTTCAACTTATCTCCCTATGGGTTTACTTAATTTCAAGTGGAAACACTCGTTGGATGCAAAATTTGATTCCTTATCCAAGGAGTACCCATGTTGAATACTTTCGATGGACCCTACTACATGAAAAACGTGATTGCAATCACATTTTTTCATGTATTTCTCATTTTTCGTGTAGAAAGGTTCATCGAAAGTATGCAACAAGGGTACTCTTTGGATGATGAATCAAATTTTGCATCCAACGAGTACTTCCACTTGAAATTTTAGTAAAACCTTAGGGAGATAAGTTGAAAATATGAATTGAAAGAGTAGTTTTATTACTTTATTATTTTTTAATATTTTTACCTTTTTACTCCAAAAATGTTGAATCATCCCCCATGGTTGACATCATAATCTTGAATCCTATTGGTTCTTATAAAGTTTATTTTGGTTGTAAAATTTTCTTAGGAGGCCCATTTTAGACCTCAAAGCTCTGCCAATGAGCCATTCACTAATTAGAAAATGTGGAAGACATGTATGCCACCAGATTTCAGCTAATGTTAGCATAGGCCCAAACTAGTGAAGATGCAACAAGGAGAAAGGGGAAGCAATTCCAAGTTCTAGAACAACATGCCTGATCATTGAACTCTTTTTTGAAGAAGAACCTGGCATGGCATGCCAATCAATTGTTTATTTAACTTCCATGTTTTAGTTTACTTAATGTTATGTAGGTTATGTTTGTATCTAGGAGTCTATTGCAGAGTTTATAGTAGGCATCTTTTCATAATTGTAGGCAAACAACTCTATAAGCATAGGTTCCATATGTTTTGGACATATGAAAGAAAAACTATAATGGAGTTGGATGAAATATGTAAGGGCTCTAGCCTGAAAACTAGATCCTTTCTAATAGAAAACTCTTAACCGTTCCTTTAAAAAAAAGTTCACTTAAAAGATGGTGAATTATGTTTAAGGTGTTCACATATGTTCAATGTTAAAGGCATTGACTTACTCTAACTATATTTATCACTCAAGAATTTAAATATGCTCACCATTAAAGAAGTTGACTTATGTCGATTATGTTAACTATCAGTTCATAAAAATGTTTATATTGATATTTTTAAGAAATTCATTTGAGGGTGCTAAGCTAAGTTTAAGGTGTTTAGATGTTCATTGTTGAAGGACTTCACTTACTTTGACTCTATTGACTATTTAAGGATTTAAATATGCTCACCTCTAAAGGAGTTAATTATGTTTGAGCCGAGAGGCACTCTCTAAAACTAGTATAGGGTAGACGTGTAGGTGTAATGTAAGTATGTAAACAATTTTAAATGGAGATTCAATTAAAAGAAATAAAAGGTTAAAAGTAATAAATAACAAGTTAAAAGTAATATAAACACTAGTATGAGAGATGAGTGTAAACATTTAAATGTTGTCTCAATTAATATTAAAAAGTTAAAAGTAATAAAAGAATAAAATTCAATTTGGTATATTTTAATTTTGTTATTAAATTGTGAATAGGACTTGTTACAATACCATGGGATAATACCTCCCTGATGGGGGTGATAATGGCGAGGGACAACTAGCGGCACATTGGATCGTGGAGCCAAAGGGGCTTCCACACGTTGCACAAAGGATTTGAAGGGTCGTCGGGACCCGTACCCCACTCCCCACAAGCACTACTTAATGCAGATCAGAGCTAGGAAGATGGCTATTAGCAAGCGTTGGGCGATGAGGAGAGAGTACTGGGAGAGGAAGAGTTGTGGGTTGTTTGCATCCTAGCTCAGGTTGTGGCTTGGGGTGGAAGTGCAGGGCGAGAGCATCAAATGTGGCCGGGAGAAGAATTGGCACCTGCAAAAAGCTTGGTCATGGGATCCGGGGGAAGAATTATCTGTCTGGCGTGAAATTTTGTATTGCTTCGGGGGATGGAGAGTGTGGGTGGGGAGAAACCACTAAGGTCTTCTTGGTTTGATTTTGTCTCAGGTTCGTGGAAGTTCCACTGGAGCATCAATTTGTTGGGAAGAACAACTTCTAGTGCCTTCTCTGGAGCGACTCATTCACAATGGACCCCGGGACCAACGATGTGCAACATGCCTCCCTACTCCCTAGTGGGCTACAGATATGTGTCGGTCGTCGACACATAGAGATCTTTGGCTCTAGAATTGTAAGTGGAATTTCGTTTTGGTCTGTTCAATTTAGAATTGTGAGGTGGGTTTCATAGGGTAGACAACACCCTCCCCATGGTAGTGATACTGGTGGTGGTGGTGTTTGTCGTATGCCTCAACAACGAGGACGTGCCAGAAGAGGGGGTGTCGGCCCACGAATGGACGAGTGCCAACACCATGGAGAGCCCAGCTCGGACTCTGAGTCAGCCGAGAGTCATCACTTTGATGCAGACTCTGATGCAGACATTGCCATGTCCCCAGGCCGCTTCCCGGGCCATGTTGAAGCTCCAACTACCTTGGAGTCCATCGTGACCCAGTTGAACAACATCCAACTCATCATGGAAACACTAAGGGAACAGAGATGTGGTGACATGAATGAATTGGTGGCTTATATCAACGACCTCCAACATATGCAGACTAAGATCTTGGACACCATAGAAGGTCGTCGGAGGTAGCTCCGATGCACAAATGACCATCTCTGCGCCTTGGATACTTAAGTGGAACACATATATTATCACACACACGAGTGGGTTGCGTTCTTTGCTGCTTCTCTTGCATTCCCCCAACACTCCTCCTTAATGTGTATTCCTGCTAAATTTATTTTTGCTCCTTTTGTGCCAGCAATAACCAAGACACTAGTTGCCTTGGCTTCTTACTGTCCAGATCAAGGCTCATGCTAGCTCTTAAGCCTGTGACATTGTACCTTGTTGTAGTGGTGACGTATTTAAGTGGTGTTGTGGTGATGCATTTTGCTGACTTTTCTGCTATGACAATATAAAGCTTGTTTTTTGACCGACTAAAAAAAATACCATGGGTTATCAATAGTACAAGCCCAAAAATGCTAACTTATTTCACAATCAAAATATTTTATATCAATATGACAAGATTCTTAACCATGCATATTCACCCCCACTTTATTGTGGATATTATTAACTTGTACATAAGATTTGTTACAATACAGTGGGACAATACCATGGATTATCAATTCCACATGTCCAAGAAACATAACTTATTTGACAATCAAAATATTTTATAACAATATGACAAAATTCTTAACCATGGATATTCACCCCCTCTTTATCATGAATATTATTAACTTGTAAATATGTTTTGTTACAAATACAATGGCTTATCAACAACACATGCCCAAAAAGCTTAACTTATTTCACAGTCAAAATATTGTATAACAATATGACAAGATTCTTAACCATGGATATTCACCCCCTCTTTATCATGAATATTATTAACTTGTAAATATGCTTTGTTACAATACCATGGGCCAATAGCATGGTTTATCAACACCACATGTTCAAAAATCATAACTTATTTCATAGTTAAAATATTTTATAACAATATCACAAGATTATTAACCATGGATATTCACCCCCACTTTGTCATTTATATTATGAACTTGTGAATAGACTTTGTTGCACTACCATGGGCCAATAACACACTTATCAATACTACATGCTCAAAAATCACAAGTTATTTCACAATCAAAATATTTTATAACAATATGACGAGATTTTTGACCATAGATATTCACCCCCAATTTACCAGGGATATTATTAACTTGTAAAATACCATGGGTCAATCATGGTTAATCAATACCACATGCCCAAAAACCATAACTTATTTCACAATCAAAATATTTTATTCTAATTTTATTTTATACATTTTTTTAATTAAATCTACGAGGAAAAATGTTATAATTACTTTTGAGATATATCTAAACTCACTATCCTCACAACTACTAAAAATATTCTCATAGAAATTAAGTTAAGGTTTTAAAATTAAAAAAATACTATAGATAAAGATGTGAAATCTATATAATATAAATAATATTATTAAGAACCAACATAGATCCATCTAAACTAAGAATCCAAGTGATGAGAGCAAGCAAAGTGACTAACAATAATAGAGGAGAGATAGTGCTTGATTCTTTTAAGTTTTTCATTATTGTGTTTTAGTTGACTTGATTGATCCAAAATATAAGTTTAATATTTTAGAGCCAATTGAGTTTTTTTTTAGACACTTTCTTAAACACGATACAATGAGATCAATTTAAGAGATGGGGTGGAGATAGAGGGGGAGGGAGATAGTGACATAGCTAGAGGTTGGAGAGAGAGAGAGAGAATGAGAGAGTGTGTCTGATGGGAGGAGAGAGGGAGAGAGAGGAAGGAAGAGACAAAGGAGGGGAGAGAGAGATGGATTTGGAGGGGAGGGGGAGAGGAAGGAAAGAACAAAGACATAGAGAGATAGAGTTAGAGTGAGAGAGGGAGTGACAAGGGACAGATGGAGAGAGAGTGAGGGAGAGAGGAGAGGAGGGAAGAGATAGAAGAAGAGTGGAGAGAGATAGGGAGAGAAGGGGAAAGAGAGAGACATAGACACATAAATGGATGGGAGAGAGAGAAGAAGAGAGGGAGGGAGATAGTGATAGAGTTGGAGGGAATAGAGAGAGAGAGAGGGGGGATAAACAAAGGGAGGTGGGAGAGAAAGGAAGAGAGAGAGGACTCAGGAGAGAGCAGGGGAGAGAGAGAGAGAGGGAAGGAAGAAGAAAGACATATAGCGAGAAAGGTGGAGAGGGATATGGAGTGACAAGGGAGAGATGGAGAGAGCAAAGAGTGGGAGGGAAGAGGAGAGAAGGAGAGAGAGATTGAAAGAAGGGGAAGAGAGAGAAGGAGAGAAGCAGAAGAGAGAGAGGGGGAGAGAGTGTGTGTGTGTGTGTGTGTATGTTTGAGGGGTGAGATAGAAAAGGAAATAAGAAAGAGACATATAGATACAAATATAAATATTATATAATATTATATAGCCTAGATCCATCTTAACCCTAGATCTATCAAGCTCTAAGAGGGATCAAATCTCTTGAGGTGCAAATCTTTTCTCAAATTTTGCAATAAGAAAAGAGGTTTTCACTTCAAGAGATTTGATCCCTCTTGACGCTTGATAGATTCGAGATTAAGATGGATCTAGGTTGGTGATTATTGAAATTCACTTAGAGAGATTGTGTTGATTAAGATGGTTGTGTTGACTATAAAGGAATTGATTATGTTGATTATTGGAATTCACTTAGAGAGATTATGTTGATTAATATGGTTTTGTTGACTATAAAGGAATTGATTATGTTGATTATTGAAATTCACTTAAAGAGATTATGTTGATTAAGAAAAATTGGTTGACTAATAATTATGAGAGCAATTAGATTGATTAAGATGGCTTTATCGACAATTAACTATGTTCACTATGTTGAAGGGTTGAAAGTGTGAACTCCATTTGTAATAATGGACTTGGATCAAAAGTGTCAACTCATAAGTTTGAAGGGTTGAAAGTGTGAACTCCATTTGTAATAATGGACTTGGATCAAAAGAGTCAACTCATAAATTTGTTGACTAATCATCATTTGCACCTTGCCTTCTAGCCATAGCAATGAGACGTTACAAGTCAATTTATTGCACAATAAGTGGCCCAAGGTTGGTGTATATTTTAGGAGTTGTCTTTAGTGCGACTTTTTGAACTTTTTGGCATCGGAATCCAATGGAAAAATTTGAGGTGAAATCTTAATTTGTGTTATTTAAACTAGTTTTTTCACTATATATATGGATTCAACAAACTAAAAATCCCAATGGCACTTTGATTATGCAAGGGTTACCCATCAAATTTGTGATTTCAATAAATTCCTGCCAGATTTTAGAGAAATTAGACCAAAAAACCCCACCTGAAAAGCTTCCAAAAAGTCTCACTAAAGACAACTCATATATTTTATATTGTAAGTCAAATGTATGGTTAGGTGTATAGGTTAAGGGTGTTGCTTATGTTGGAGTATCAATTATATAGGTTGTTTGCACATGAATTAGGTATATGGGCATAATTATGTAAATTTGATGCATAGGTTAGATGTGCCTTAAGTGTTTAAGTTATATATCACTTAAAAGGGTAGTGTTTATATATGTAAATGTATGAATTAAATATATAAGTTGAATATAGCAGTATCATTTATTCATACTAATATATGAATTATGTATTAAAAATTAATTATGTAGGTTATAGGTATAATTAAATGTGTTTACATGTATTATTTAAAGTGTATAATTTATTATGATTATAGGCATTATTTGTTTTACAATAAAATTTCTAGAATTTCAATTTAATTATTAATAGATATTAAGTGGATGGTAGGGATTTAACCTTCACTAAATATTTTCGAATACTTTTAATAGTAGTCACAAATCAAAGGTTAAGATTTATCTCAAATTTCCACCCTTTTAATTAAATTAATTAATTAAAAAAATTATACAAAATAAGTTATAATTTTTTGGACATGTGATATTAGTAAGACATGGTATCCGTACTCATATTTAATTTATATATATAAAGAGAAAGAATGTATCATTTAGATATATAATTTGATTGGTAAATAAACTCTCAATATGTAACATGGTTGTTGCATTTTTCAAATCAAGTTCAATATGTACATAACAGGTATCCCTCCTGCATCTCTATAACGGTTGGAATTTGAATCTAGTACATCCCGAAGTTTGAGGTCACTGGCTCGAATCGTTGAAGACTTATTTTGACGGAAGTTCCATGGATATATACGAAACTCCAACAGCAAATATTGATGTCAAAGACTCCGTAATTTGTGAACTTGCTCAACCGCTTTATAAGCTTGAAATGTAGATTTGTTCTTGATGAAAACTTGCTGTCACAAGAGCACTGCGGTGGAAATTTCTGGCTGAAATGCAGTGTGAAGCTCTGAAATGCATTAAAATCGCTGCTCTGGATGAAGATTTGTGGTCACAGGAGAGCTGCGGGGGTATCCTTGCAGGAGAACTGCGGTAGAGATCAATTGGAAAGAGTGTGAATAGAACGGAAATGCAGGAAGCAATGCTGGGATCTGCATATTGAACATTACGTTTCTGTTTCTTAATTAATTCCTGTTTCAAACCTTTGGACGACTGCATCCATGGGCGGCCTCTCGCTAGCGATCTCCCTGGTGCAAGCCAATGCAATTTCGGCCAGATTTGTGGCCTCTGCGACCGAATATTTTCCGTCAAGCCTTGGATCCATGAACTCTTCAACTTTACCGCACTCCACCAAGGTTTTGAGGGAGCAATGAACCGATGAAGTCGAAGAATTGTCGCGACTGATGTCCTTGATCATCCCCGTGAGAAGCTGTAGGAGTATTTTCCCAAAAGCGTAAATATCACTTTGCAATGTGAGGCGTCCTACTGTTGCATACTCTGGCGCCAAGTATCCCATGGCAGCTGAGGTTTTAAGGATTGAAAATACTATGTCGTCCGCGAACAGCCTCTGCAAGGCGCAGTCCGATAGATGAGGGCTAAAGTCCTGGTCCAGAAGGATATTTGCAGCTGAAATGTTTTGATGCACGATCGGTTCTGCAAGCCTGTGATGCAGGTATTCAATTCCTGTAAAAGTATCCAAGAAAATCAGTGACAATTTCAAAAAACCAAGCTACGAAACTAGAGAGCTATTTGCAGATATACTTACAAAATTCATCCCGCCGGATAACGAATTTGAAAAGACAAGGGAAAAAGAAAAACGGCAATCAAATATTCATAATCCTTGCGAAAAACAATTCGAGAGGAAGTTTTCGGAAGCGGCCAAAAAAATTCTGACCAAATTTTTAAAATTCAAAATATTCTAAATAAACCTCTCCCAAATATCCAAGATCCTTGAAAACAACAATTTAAAAATAAGTTCTCAAAAAATCCTGAGCAAAATATCAAAATTCAAAATATTCTTTACTATTTTTAGAAATCCTACTGTTAAAAAATTAACCTAAGAATCATGTTCTTGCTTGAAATTGAGCCTGTAAATGTAGATGACACGCTTCAGAGGTCAGGTTAATGCTTTTTTCTTTTTTTCAATTTAGATAACATGCTTGAACAAAATCAAATCGAAGAAAGAACTAGAAAACCTGAAGAACCTTGTATATGTTTTCGAAATGGTTGAGATCAATTGAACGTATAAGCTCCCTAATGGTTACTATCACCTGGAAATTAAAAGCAATTCTAATCTTGTCGGTCATTAACATCCGTAAGGGAAATTGTTCAATGGTAGCCTAGAAACTAAACCAGTTGCTATATCACTGTCATTACTTGGAGTGGTTGATAGTTTTGTACATATCAATCAAACATGTTTAAAGAAATTTGAACCAAATGCAATGGCAAATATGGGAATGATTCTAAAATTAGTTATCTTGACAACTGGTCATGGTGAAAATGAAATCACAAAACAACATTTGAATTTGAAAATTTTGAACTACTATTTTAGTGATGTATTAAATTCTGTCCTTAACTGCAGTATGGGCAGAGCAATTATCTTCGGTGAGAGGTACTAAATTTACACTGAACAAACATAGTAAAATTTGCATGTTTCTGCTGTTGATTGTAAAGTTTGTCCATCAATCTCAGTTCTATTCGGCCTAGCCCAGATAACAGTGCTGTAGTTTTTCACATCTGTTCAGTTTCTCAAGGTTTAAGTGAAAATTTAGTTCTATTTTGGCCTAGCCCTAATAACGGTGCTGTAAATTTTTACCTCTTTTCAGTTTCTTTCAAATTTAAGTGAAAATATATTTTAGATGAGCAAAATATCCAATATTATTAACAGAAATGTTCTCAAAGCACGATTTAAATTTTTCTAGTGTTTGATCTTACAAGAACTAACTTCAAAACCAAGGCTTCCTGAACCTTCTTTAAGAAGAATATTTGAAGAAAACGAAGAATCACACTACCTTTGGCCACACCATACGCAATCCTTACTCTTGTGGACCACTCCAGATTTCTCCCAGCCTCTCCTTCCAAATGATGCAAGAGCGTTCCGTTGGGGACAAGTTCATACACCAGAAAGCATTCTGCTCTGGCGTTGGAGATACAAAATCCCCGAAATTTCACCAAATTTTCATGTTGGATCTGCATTAAAATGTTCAAGCCTTCCTGGAACTCAATTTCTTTCGTCTTACAGCTGGTTTTACTGAAACATTTAACGGCAGCGGAGCTTCCATCTCTCAAAAATCCTTTGTAGACGCTAGCAAACCCATTTCTTCCCAGTAAACTTTTGTCTGAGAAATAATTCGTTGTGGACTCAATTTCTTCAAGGTTGAATCTGAAGCCACTCCCTGTTCCTCTATCTGCCAATGGATCCCAGTCACTGGAATACTCTAGAAGTATCAGAGGCGACGGACATTTTCTGCTTTGATCTTCACTGTAATTGCAGAACAAATCAGGGCTAAGCCTAGCATCAGAGGCCTCAAATGCACTGCCGACCTTTTGTTTTTCTTTTCGGTGCCAGGCAAACAATAGGGAAGCTATTGCGATGGTCGCAGTAAACAGTACAGCTATAATTACTGATACTGTTTTTATTTTAGACCTATTGGAAGAAGACAACGAGCATCTTTTACAGCTTGCAGGCACATTTGCAGACACTGGAATTTTAGGCACAGAAACAACTGGATCGGAAGTAATGTTTAGAGTTGATGTACCCAAAGGCTTCGGCGGTGATGATGGAGCTGATGAAGTACACTCAGGGAGTTTTGGAAAACGATCCCCACAGAGTTTTGAATTGTTATCATACTGAAATCCTTGCAGTAAATCCTTCAAGCCTGTAGAAATTTCAGAAGTAAGGTGAACTGAAGGGTGCAAACAAGCATTCTGTTTAATCACCACAGTGAAAAATGGAACAATACCAAACATTTTTGTACTAAATTAAATCATATATTATTGGAATTTGTAGCCATGTGGTTCAGATATAGCACTATTTGTAGCCATATCAAAATGTAATACAAGCATTTTTTTTCTTCTAGGAATGCATTGGCAAAAGCATGTGGATCTGTGATTTTGATTTGTTGATTTTATTCAATCTCAGGGCTTAGCAGTTACTATGAGCTTCCAAGGAGGGTAGAGGATGAATGATAAAATCAATCCAGTTGGTCTCTGCATGCCCTAAAGTGTAGGCAGGCCCTACCCAGATGGGTATTTAGCATAACCATTAAAAACTTTTTGGGGGACTAAAGTGCAACAAATGAATTATCGGTGTAAATTTCAACAGATAGAACAAAAATCTCAGCAAAATTACCTTGAGGAACCCGGCCAGAAAGTCTATTGCTTTTCAAATTCAAATCTGTAAGTTGTTGAAGAGTTGCCAGAGTTTTAGGGATGGCTCCTGTGAGATTATTGAAGCTGAGGTCGAGTCTATTGAGATTAACAATGTTCCCCAGCGAAGATGGGATGGCTCCTGTGAGATTATTGAAGCTGAGGTCGAGTCTATTGAGAGAAACAATGTTCCCAAGCGAAGATGGGATGGCTCCCGTTAATTGGTTGTGTTGCAGTGCAAGAAAGCTGAGTTTCTGCAGAGACCCCAACTTGCTCGGTATCGAACCAGATAGCCGATTGCAACAAAGCTGTAACACTGCAACAGATAATAAGGTTCATACAGCGAATTCCTCCATGTAACAAACAAAAACCATCTCCATCCAAAAGGAAATGAAAACAATTGCTAACCTTGCAGGCTGGACATGGAAGCAAGCTCTGGAGGAATGGATCCCGAGAGCGCATTGACATTAAGATAAAGATCAACCAGGTCGGTAAGATTCGAAATCTCCTTGGGAATATCTCCTTTCAAATTGTTGTAATGCAAATAGAGTCCACTGAGACACCTGAGCTTTGCAAATGATGGACTCAGAAATCCAGACAAATATTTGCTCTGCAAAGAAACGTTCGCCACCTTACCATTCTCATTGCAAGCAACTCCTTCGAATCCACCTCTGCAAGGATCGCTCTCTGCAACCCATGAATGTAAAATTACTCCCTTGGGATCCAGTGCTGCTTTTATTTCCATAAGAGCTTCAATTTCCACGCTTGATTCCACCGTTCTTCCCACCAAAGCCACACACAGTGTCACCCAAAAAAACACCTTCATAATGATCGGCCTTGCCCTTACCTTCCCCATTCTGCTATCAGACACCACCTTCAAGTTTCAAGCTATAATACCCATGTTAAAGAAAGAGCCCAAAAACCAGAGCCCTGACATGACAATGAGACAATAAGAGATAAGAGTATTTTGTTTGGGCTACAGGCCCCTACAAATACTACTTTCAGAGAAGAAACAAAGCAGCTAAACCCTCTGTGTATAGCCCTGGATATCCCAAACATTCGCTCCCATTTCACCCTCCTATCAGTATGTTCTGGACATTCTCCTCGCAGAGCCTGCGTCTCTCCGCTTTATTAAAATATATTCTTAATAATTTTTCCCACGAGAAAATGATAGTTCGTGTGTGACTGACCTCTCTAAATGCCTGTCTAGTGCCTTTGATATGACGCTGTGACAGAAAGTTGAATTTGCATCTTGTTTGGCTGGGTTATGCTCACCAGCTCTGCATGTGATTGCTGACACCTAAGGACTGTATTGGATTGGTGCATTCATTGACATTTTTGGCAGTCAACAGATCACACACCACTTGGACTGAACTAATCTCTCAATGGTCGATTATTTTGTTCACACTTTACTTATTATACTCAAATTAATACCGACACATGTGATCACCTGCCAATTGCAGTTGAAGAGAACTTCTGATGCATTCTTATTATCGTTATGCGGAGAACCACGTGGAGATACATGTGTTTTTTTCGGGTAATATACAGCAAACTTACTTTCAAACTCTTCATGCTTCTTACTGCACCCTAACGGCTAAATATGGTCCAGTACAGAGCTGATGTGTGGAGGTTAAGAGCAACGTGTGTAAGGGGAAACAAAATTCCATGACAATCTCAGTTCACCTAAAATTAAAGTAATTTTTTTTTATGGGGTGGAAAAATGTATTATATTTCAGGTGTCAAATTAGTGATGAAATACAATGATATTGGTTACTATTTGTTTAGGTAAGCTGATTCATTATTATTATTTAAAGGAAACCAAAATAATTCATTAATTTTTTGACAGTAAAATAATTTATTATAATTTATTGGCTGTTATTTGCTCATGTAAATTGAATCATTACTATTATTCAAGGAAAATCATACCACCAAGAATTATTTACTGGTGGTTAGTAAGGGGACACACTTTCACTCCTGCTAGATGCCATTGGGTCTTGGGCATTAACCTATTTCCTTTTGTCCTAGAAAAATGAGTTCTTAGCCCAATAGTTTTAGGGCATTCCCTAGACAAAAAAATGATTGCATGATTAAGTTTTGTATAATTAATTTTAATTTAATGATATTATCTAAAGCCATAGTTTTCTTACCAAAATTCCGTAATAAAATTTTCAAAAAATCTTATTGTTAAAGTTTTTGAATTTTTTTTTGTTGAAGTATTTGAATCAAATTTTTTTAAACTGTAAAAATGAATTCAACATTATGAAAAACCCTAAAATGAATTCAACATTATCAAAAACCCTAAAACCACCCTTATAACCCAAATTCCTAAATTTTTTTATAAAAAATTATTAAAATCCTCAGAATTATAACTCATTAAACTACTCTTTAATATTTAGGATTTGATTACCGAAGATTTCTACTTTGGGAAAGATTCGCTAGCTGCACTGAGTTCCAGTTCAGTAAATTTACATCGTTGATCCCCATGATTGTTTTGCCCTCTGTATATGTTTCTATAAGTCAAATAGAATTTTCTCCTCCTGAAGGGTATCGTCATAGTTACATAGGTCCCAATGGTTCGCTTGGGAAGGAAAGGAATTGTCATTTATTATTATTAAGTCTTCTTGTTAACGTTATTATTAAGTGTTTAATGTTGACACTCTTTCTGTTCAATAAATGGATTATTAATTTTATAATTTATATTGGAAAGAATTAATTTTATATTAAAAAAATATTATTTTAACGTTTGATTCTAAAATTTAATTTCTCAAATTTATATAGTTTTAATACAATTATATTAAAAATATTAATGTATTTAATATATCAGAAGATTTTATAAATATAATTAAAAAATATAATGTAACGTTAAGAATGTCTTACTAGTGCATAATTTATGTGATTAACTTAAGAAAAAAGATTTATAAATGAATGTTACAAATAATAATGATAAATTTATCATGGAGGAACTTATTAGAATTGGAATAATTCAAATCTCTAGAAAATTAGTGGGTGGGAAGCCAGGTGCCATGAATCTAATTTTTTAAATTTATTAAAAGTAATGGACCATTTTACTAAATAAAATTTGCTTATATATAAATAAATGTTATAAATACTAATGAAAACTTACCATGGAGAAAATGATTAAAATTGAAATAATCGCAAATTTCTAAAAAAATTGGAATAAAAGTCAATACAACTTAACAAATTTTTTAATTCCATAAATATTTTATAATTCATTATTATTTCTACGCTATTTCTCTTTAATTACATTATAGAATATATTTTTGCTATAATGTTGTCGGAATAAGGCTCAGTTTATTGATTTGAAAAATCGTCCACCGATGACAGCGCCATGTAACGGAAGCTCAAAGTTGGTGGAGTTGTGTCCTTGTTAACAAGATGGTTGAACTTGAGACTTGGAATTTTAAATCGATGAAGTTGAACCTCGACTTTTTGATAGCCGATGATTGCGCCGGCTTCTCGGCTTAACAGAAGATGGTCGTTCAAATGGAGTTGTCCCCTTGTTAATCAGATTGTTCAACATGTTACGAAGACTATTAGTCCAGTCTACCATCTCTAGTTTATGCACTGCTTACTGTCTAGCCGTGACAATTGGGAAGATTGAAATGGGGTTGAAGCTATTAGGGATTAAAAAATTGAGAAGCAAGTCATTTAATGTAGTAATATGTAATTTTTTATTGTTTACTGGTATTTAAGATATAATCAATGGAATGGAGCTTGGATTGAATATATTGTTAAAAAAGTTTAAAGGATTTTAATAAGGAAGTTATATATGAAATTATGATTGGAGAAAGATGATAATCGAAGATATATTATTAATAGTATAGATTTATCTTAAATACGGATTCAATATGAGTTGAGAGGGATCTAATTTTTTCATTTGCATTTTTTTTTTTAACAAATCGATATTATTTAAATATTTTTAATAGTTTTTTATTTTTATTTTCTGCCGACATGAATAAAATTTCAAGTTTGATGACAACTTGGCTATAGAATGAGCCTCTTGGTTCAATGAAGGAAAAATGGTAAGAGTGTTTTTTTCAAGTTATAAATTTATTGTAATATATTATAATGAATTTATAGTGAATTTGAGGTTTTTATTTTGAAAAGAAATTTAATGTTTATTGTTGGTTATTTTTCAACATCAAAAAATTCTATTCATTTATTTTTGTTTCTTGAATAACGGGGTAGTAAGAGAAGAAGCCATTGAGGGGTACTAGTTCTTGTTAGGGTCTTACCTTAATCTAGTAAGTAGATAGATAATTTGTTGCATATGGAGGTCATCTCCAATAAATAAGGCTCATGTAATAATGTGAAAGTATAATTGTAAGAAGGCTTTTTAGAAGGTTTTATCTACTAAAAAGTTCATTCTATAGAATGTTTCTAAGAGGTAGATAAACTATATAAAGAAGTAAAAACAATGTAATGACATGTCTTATGAAGCATATTGTAATTGAAGCTATGTTTAATTGGAGGCTGCCCCCTTGAAGAAAAGCAAATGAATATCTCTCTTATCAATAAATGTATAACATTTTGTGGTTTTTCTTTTTCTTTGTTTGGCTATTATGGTTATAATATGTCCTTTTTACAATAAATCTGGGTAAAATCTATTAATTTTATCATGCATCTTCCAATTTACTAATAAAGAATCTTACAAATGGCATTAGAGCACTTTATTGAGCCCATAATTTAGCATTTTTTCAATCTATATATGTATTTAGATGTCTATAAATAGCATAATGGTTTTTCATTCAACAAGTAAATCTATAATAAGTGAAGATTACATGCAATAAATACAAACAATTTTACCTAGTTGGAGAACCTTGTAATCCCTATTGGCGCCCCTTTGAATAGAGCATCAAACATCACTTATATACAAATTTTCACTTCCATGCACCATGGCCTATATAAGAAGTTCCCTTGGTTAATTTAAATCAACTTTAGAGAAGTCAACCAATCATCTTGTTGCTATAGTGGCATAAGGAACAACATTGCTCAAGAAGATTATTCTTGAGTACTACAGTAATCAAGTAGTCCAGCAAAGGGTACAATCAAGCCTCCTTAGTTAGTGCCCTAAGAAATTCGGTTGAGTGCTATTGTTGGACCCCACACATATATAAGCAAATATAACACCTGACACTCCCTTGTCCTTAAGACCCTTAAAACCCTGTTCCCTACTACTAGTCCACAAAATTCCTACATAAATGGCTAAACTTCAAATTTGTGCATACTGTCTCTAGAAATTTTACTTCATGCTACCAATCCCTCTATGTCCTCTCCACCTCTCAAGGTCCATAATTTAACCCATATTAAAACTGTAGAGCACCAACTTAAAGGTCTCTACTACAACCATGATGAGAAATATTTTATTAAGCATAAATATAAGGAGAAAAAACTATATATGACCTTTTTAGAGGACGGTTTGAAAGATGAAGATGGATTTATACTTTAGGAGACTCTAAATCCACCTATTAAAAACATTCCAACATCTACTCTACATGATGTGGAACCATAGATCTCCATGCATACCTTGATTGGTACTTAGGATCCCCGAACCCTCAAATTGATTGGATACATCAAACATCACAAAGTCATTAATTTAATCTATAGTTGAAGCACTTATAACTTCATTCACCAACATGTATTGACACAAGAAACACATTTTTGTATCCATGCTATGAATAACTTCTAGTTCATGATTGCTAAAGGAAATTTCATGAAATGTGGTGGTCAATGTGAAAATGTGTAGCTTCAAATGGGTGATTATTTCTTGAAAACCCATATATCTCTATTGAAATCAGTTGTTTTGACATTGTTTTGGTTGTTGAGTGGTTAGGAATATTAGGTCCCGACACCATGGATTTCTATGAGTCAGACATGAGTTTCCAATAAGAGGGGATCGCTACACTTTCAAAGAAATTATAGTTAGCCTTCTAGAGATCATTAACATCCATCATATGGAAAAGTTTCTTAAAAAGAGGCATTTAGGAATTGTGGCCCAATCCCATGACATTCAAGCCTTTGAGACACCTGAAATGTAGTTAGTCTTGACTAAACACTTATATATCTTTAAAACTACTACTTTCCTGAGTTAAGCATGACCATTCTATTCTACTCATACCAAATCCCTCAATGCATACCCTTATCATCATCCATTTCCCCCCAAAAACATGAAATAAAAAAGATAGTTCAAGAGTTTCTAGCCATTGGTATCATCCACCCTAGTACCAATCCTTATTCATCACTTGTTGTTGTGGTCCTCAAGAAAGAAGGCACTTAGCACACATGTCTTGATTTTAGAGCTCTCAATAGAATAGTAGTTAAGGATAAGTTCCTCATTCCTACCATTGGTGAACTTTTGCATGAGCTCAAGGGTGTTCAATTCTTTGCCAAACTTTATCTCTATTCCATCTATCAAAGGATGTGCATGGAGGCAAATATTCCCAAAACTACTTTTGTGCTTATTAATCATTATTAGTTCTTGGTGATGTCATATGACCTTTGTAATGCACCTCTCACCAAATTCTTGTTCCAAAGTTCTACAACCTCTATAATGTCTTCAAATGTATTGGGCCAATGGATTACAAATTGGAACTTTTATGCTGCATTAAAATTCATCAAACCTTCATATCTTCTACATAATGAAAGTGGTCAGATCTAATTTTTGTATTCAAAGTAGCCTTTTAGAACTAGATGAAGAAGGTTCCATTTTAATGTAGCATTATTCTATCATGACCAAAAGAGAGTGTCCTCTCCACTAACATCCTATCTAAGAGGTGTTGATATAGTGGGAAACATACATCATTCAAAGATGTCACATGAGAACCAACAGGGATACTTAAAAAATTCCCTCATACCCAACCTTGAGGACAATGTTACCTTTTAAGGGGGAGGGAATGTAATGGTCCTACCCTAACCACCAAAGTATATAAATAGGTTGTTACATATGGAAACCATCTCTAGTAAATAAGGCCAATGTAATATTGTGAAAGAATTAAGTGCTAAAAGGCTTACAAAAAGGTTTTGCCTACTAGAAAAGTCCTTCTCTAGAAAGTTCCTAGGAGGTAGATAGAACTATATAAAGAAGTAGAAGCAATGTAAGGAGATGTATTATGAAATATATTTGTAGCCCAAGATCTGTAAAATTGGAGGTTGCCCCATCAAAGATGCAAGTGAATGTTGCTCTCAACAATAAAGGTATAATGTTTTGTGGTATTCTTTTTCTTTATTTAGCCATTGTGGTTGCAATTTGTGATTTTCATAGTAAATATGGGTAAAACCTGTTGTTTTTTGTTTTCATCCTCCAATTTACCAATAAGGAACATCCTAGCTCAAATTGTTGAAAGTATAGTCTTGTACTCTCCCTACCTAAAGTCAATCCTTAATGAGACATTTGGCTTGTTGTGATAATACTAGGATTTAGATGCTTGGCCCTTGCTAAGTCATAAGTTATTGGTTTGTGTAGCTTGTGTATTGTTGGATACACACTTGGGTTTTAGTGTTATATAGTTGGTTTGATTCCAAGCTTAGACTAGGCCACTTTAACAATTTATTGATTTGGCATGGTTAAAAAAAATGTAAGAAAAAAGTCACTTGTGGATTAGGTTATTGATTTGGCATGGTTAAAAACAAGTAAGAAAATAAGTCACATGTAGAGTTAAATCTGCAAACATTTAACAAGTTTCGTTGCAAGTGATCAATCTTTGTAATAAAAATGGAAATGCTTATAGTCTTCATAATGACTCCAACAACTTAATGTGTGAATTTCAATAGATAATGATATCATCCACAAGTTTCATCATGGGTTGAAGATGAGAAAATGATGTCTTCATCCGATTTTAATTCCCTATTATATAACTTACGTAGATATTAGTTATGAAGAATGTCATAGCCAATGTACATTCTTAGCTTCAAATTATAACATATGAATCCATGTCATCAAAGGTGTATATTTTCTTTCTTTAATTATAAACTATTTATAAGTATTCCACATATTTTCTTCTAGTAACTCCTTAGTGTTTCACATTGTATTAAAGTAAGGATGGCTTTGATCTCCTTATGGAGAGGTGCCAAATTCTAGGGATCCATAGATGCAAAATTATTAATTTTTATTTTCATGTTTGGGGAATTTGAGATCCATTACTAGAGTTGATTGTTTAAGTTTTATGTTTATATGGTTATTGTTGTCATTGTGACACATTGATTGTTGCTACATATTTATATGTGACAATTCTTGTATTTGAGAATGTGTGATCTAGGAGGACCCCCTATTCTAAGTTTTCCAGTAACAAAACTATGATTCATGTGCATTACACACTTTTGGAGGGGAGATCTGGAGGAATTTTGAGTTAAGTTACACATCAAAAGCTATCCTTGTCATTACCCCACCGCTCCGCCACATTCATGACCTCATCTTGAGTATGCTTGGTAATCCTTCTTACATATATCTTTATCACCTATATTTGTAAATGTGGACAACATGCTGAGTTTGATGGGGACACTTCCACTATGAGAGAGATATCACACGATCCATCCACTACCATATATATATATATATATCATGAACATTCAATAGAGAATCCCATGATCTATAACACTTTAGTCACAATTGAGAACTCGATCGAGGTTTTCCCTATGGAGTGAGGTTCTATGTGTAAGAAGTTTGTTTGTTTTTTGTTTTGTTTTGTTTGTTTTTTTATTTTTTATTTTTTATTTATTTTTATGGTGTCTCTTGAAAAGAACCAAGCCCCACAATAGTAGGTAGTACACCACAATGAACTTGGTGATCATTTGAGTAGCACCATGAATCAAAATTTCCTTGGGTATATAAATAGAGTTCACACTATGCTCCAAGCCATCATGAACCTTAAACTAGAAGAAAGGATAAATTTGAGCTAGCCTAGTAAGAAGGGTTGTGAGAGCCCAACCAAAGTCATCAAATCCAATAATCTACCCCCACTGCCACATCTCAAAAACCAATAGTAAGGAGCCCCTTTATTGGGAGAATAGGCAAGGTCAAGTTCATTTATTGCAGAAAGAAGAAATTATTATCCTCCTGGAGAATTTCAAAGATATTTTTTACAGATTGAAGGCTATAATTTGAAGAAAAGAGGTGAAATGATGTATTTATCCTTTTAAATGGATTAATTCATTTAAAGTGAGTCTAGGGACATAGCACATGTGGGTTAACTCCATTAATAATTCGTTGAGTATTGCTTGTGTTATTTTAGCTTTGGTTTTTAAATTTTAGTTTTGAATGTTGATTTTTAATTAATTGAGAACCTGGATATAAGAATTCAAATGAGTGAAATAAGATTATAACACAAATTTCATATCAAATTTGGTATCCGAGCTATTGATTAGGCATATGTTAATTTGGAGTTACTCAAGTGTTGATGTTGAATGCTAACCATGTCTAAGCTCATGAGGGAGAAGGTTCGTTTGAATAGTATGATGTTGAGATTAGTTTAAGACATGCATTCCAAAGGAAAGCAGTATAATCTTCAAAGGAATAAAACCATTTCGAATATGAAGTGATGTTTTGGTAAGCCTTGTTGGAAATGTAAAATATGGTGGAAGAATTATATAAGGAGTGAAAGAAGAATAAAGAAGGATTAAGTCAAGGTGAAGGACAATGAGATGGTAGTGAGCCTCCTAAAACTCCTGCATTCCTATCCTCTCCTTCAAGTTCAAGTTCCTCTTCAATTCCACATAAAAACAACTAGAGAAAGATGGTTCTAATTTGCCTATGTCTTGGTTGAAACTAGACCTGAAATTTGGTTTGATAATGTATGTTGGAGACTTAATGTAGAGGAATTATATCATTGGATGAATCAAAATGAAGATATTGTAGAGTTTAAAGCATTGTGGATGAAGAAGAAAAATTACAACTAGCTACTCTTTGACTAAGAAGCACAACATTGATCTACTAGGAGAGAAAGAATCAAGAAGATCTGCGTGAGAATGAAAAAATAATATATGTTCAACATGAATTAACAACCAATAAAGAAAGAAGAACTTTTATCCTTTAGGTTATAATGTAACAACCAATAATAGATTGGCAGAATCTAGGGAAAAATAAAGGACACAATGTGCAATACTATACTCAAGAGTTTAGAAAGAGGGCATTAACATTATGCATTCGTCCTTGTACAAAATAATTTTTTTTACATATATTGAGAGGTTCATTTCCATTTGAAATGTATCATTCTTATGTTTAATCCAACTAATATTGATGAAGCTTAAGTGCAAGGCACTCATATTGATTCAAGGGGAAATAATGTAATTTTCTTTTTGAAATAAATCAATTCAATCAATTGAGTGTAAGCATAAAGGAAAGGGTAAAATGGAACAAAAAACCATAGTCAAGAAACAATATAAGAAGCTTTCATGTTCACATTGCAAATAGGAAGGAAATGATGACATCAAGTGTTGGAAACTCAATCTAGAACTAAGACCAAAGATGTTTATAAATAAGAAGGGCAATAAGAATACCATAACTACAATTCAATATGATCTTAGATCAAATTCAACTGATGAAACCAATATATGACCATGGGAATACAAGGCACATCTTATTCTACTTGTTTTGTTTAATACTCATTCGTTGAAATATGAAGCTATGCATGATGAAAGGAAAAAAAGTGACTTATTCCATATTAGAGTTATCTCAAAATATACTAAGATTGATACACTCTTTGATAGTGGTTCACAAGATAATCTCAATTTTGAGAAATTGTTAAGACAATGGGACTTGAAACTAAGCTTCATTTGAAACATATATTTTAGGATGGGTATGCGAAGATACTAGTTACAAGTATCCAAACAATGTAAGCTCAAATTTCCAATCACCTCTAAATTCATAGATGATGTAGAATTAGATGTCATGCTGCTTGATATTTGTGTATCTTTTTTGGGAAGTCCAAATTTGTATGGAAAAAAATCTATCTTCTATAGGGAGGAAAACAAGTATCATCTTACAAATGATGGGATTGAGTGTATTGTAAGAGTCCATTATGTGAAGACTAACTTTCCTCTGGTTATTATAGGAAAAATGAAAAAGAATTAAATAAATGCGAGTAATAATTCTATACTTATGATTGTAAAGGCTAAATTGAAGATGATGTTAAGTGGGTCTAGCTCGGGTGGTAGGGAGGCGTCACTATTATCTTCCCCCCTCGAGCTCAAGTCCCACCGATATTGACACGTTCACTCCTTGGGAGTAATTTCTACATGAAAGATAACCGACTCACCTAGACACAAGTGGGTTTTCCATGGATGTATATAGAATCAATCTCTGGAATAGTGAAACACACAAAAAAGGAAAAAAATGTTAAGGATGATGATAAATATATTTTAACGGGTGTGATCTTGAGCATAAAGATGAATTAGTTAATATTATTTCTAACTCTGATGAACTATTTAAGAAACACAAAACTCCAAGATGAGAGATACAACATGAGATTCAACTGTGGCATTACACACCTATTTCTAACAATGGCCAGTATAGGTTATTTGTGCTTGAGCATAAATAAGAAAAATTGGGAATTTCTCTAGAAAAGAGTCATCTAACCAAGTAATTCTTCATGTGGATCACCCATTGTGTTGGCACCATAGAAAGACACTATATGGATATCCCGTGTGGGCTTTTGGGCGTTGAACAACATTATTGTGAAGAACCATTATCCTCTTCCTTGCATTAATGATTTTATTGAAGAAATTGAAACATACAACTTATTTCACTAAGTTAAAATTAAGAAATGGTTATTATCAAGTAAGGATTAATGAATATGATTTTTGAAAACTATTTTTAAAACAAAACAAGGTTTATTTGAATGGTTAGTAATTGCATTTAGGCTTTGAAATTCTCTTGCTACTTTCATACAAGTTATGAATGATGTATTTAGGCCATACACTATGATTTTTGAATAGTTTACTTATGTGATTTATTGATTTTCAATAAAATTTGGGAAGATCATCTAAAGCATTTTAGGAAATTCTAAGATGTTTTGAAAAAGGAGAAATTGCATAAAAACATGTCAAAATGTGAATCTAAGAAAACATGTTTAGTTCATTTGGGCTAGTAGGGGATGGTGAATTTAAAATTAATTAATCTAAGTTTGAAGCCATTATCAAGTGGACTAATTGTAATAATGTAATATAAGTTAGGAGCTTCCTATGGGAAGTTTAATATTGGAGGAAGTTTATTATTGACTTTACTTTTATAGCATCTCCTTTACACACTTTGACACGTATTGAGCAAGTCTTTCAATGGAGAGGTAAATAGAAAAACAAATTTGAGACATTGAAAGTAAATATTAGTACAACCTCATTTCTAGCATTTCTAAATTTATAGCAACCATTTAAGATTTTAACTAATGCAAGTGATTATGCCATGGGAGTAGTGTTAATAAAAGGGATGACACTAATTTGTTACCATATTAAGAACTTCATTAGTTCCATAAGAATTTAGAAATGATCCTACTTATGAAAAATAATTATATGCTTTGGTTCAGAATGTGAAGAAGTGAATCACTATTTGATGGCCAATGAGACAATCATCCATGTGGATCATCGACCTTTGTAATATCTCCAATCACAAACTAAGAAACAAAAATCATATCATTTCTAGTGGATGGAAGTTTTTCTCCATCCTAGTATGTAGTACACCATAGGGCTTTTGGTGATTGTTCATGTAGCACGACAAATCAATGCTTCCTCGGGTAGATAAATACATTTCACACTATGTTACAACCCATTGCGGGACCTTAAGGTGGAAGTAGGATAAATGTGAGATGGCCTAGTAAGCAGGGCTTAGAGAGAGCCCCAATGAAGTCATCAAGGCTAGTGATCTACCCAAACTACCATAGATCATAGATCAATAATAGAAAGCCCTTTCATTAGGAGAATAAGCAAGTCCAATTTCATTTATTGCAAGAAAAAGCCTTTGTTATCTTCCTAGAGAACATCAAAGATATTTTTTGCAGATTGAAGATCATAATTTGATGTAAGGTGTTGAAATGATGCACTTTATATCCTTCTTAATTGATTGATTTGTCAATTGAAGTGGAGCTAGACACATAGCCCATATGGGTGAACTTCATTATCAATTTTCTAAGTATTGGTTATGTTATTTCAATTCTGGTTTTTAAATTTTAGTTTTAAAATGTTGATTTTTAACTTTTTTTCCAATGGAAAAATCATAATTTTATTAATGAAAGAAAAATTACATTTTAGATGCTGAAATCCATTACATTAGGCAGTCAAAAGACTGTTGATCAGAGGTTCATGAAAAACAAACTAATGTACAAATATGCAGACTAATGTACATGAAGGGGAGAGTCATGTTTTTCTCCCCTTCTTCTTTTCAACCTTCCACTCCCCTTGAGTTGGCATAGAAGATACAAGTGCAAGTAAGATGAACGCATCAAGTTGGGGATTGTCCTTATTTGAATATGAATTGTCTGGTGTATGTAGTCGTTTTGCTTCACTGGAGTCCTTTGCCTCAGGCCTCTTTTCTAGTTGTGATTCCATAGGATCTTGTGGATTTTTCTCGTGTGCTTCTGGTTCTTTTTCTGCCTGGTATTTCTCATTGGGTATGGGGTCTTCCATAGCCACTTCCTCCTCCTCATTAGAGTCATGTGGGGGAATTGCCAACCCTTGGGTTGTTTCCCTGTTTTATTTTTTCTTTGTGTCTCTTTTTGGCTTCCGAGCATGTGTTTTGTAGATGTCCTATTTGCCTACAAATTCTGCATCTAAATGTTTCATTTTCATAGTCCAATATTTGTGTCCAATTCCGTTGTTGGTGTTTCAGCAGCATGTGATCCGGTAGTCCTTTGCTGATATCTACTTCCACACAAATATGAGCGAAAGTATATACTCTTTCCTCCAGTCTTTGTGTGTCCATTTTGATATATTGCCCAATGGAGTTTCCAATACCAGCTAGGACTTGTTGATCCTAAAAATGTAATGGTAGATTATGTAGCCGAATCCAAACTGGCATCCTTTAAACAACCATAGTATTAGCATCAAAATGCAGAAACCAAGGTGTGATAAAGAGGCTTGTGGATCCCCAGAACCATGGTCCTTCCTGTAGTATAATTTCCCTTGCCTCAGTTGAATGGAATTTTACAATGAAAAACCCTTTTGAGCATAGGTGTATTTCACATTGTAAAGTCTAGTTTGTGAAAATCCAATGGAAAAGCTCAGTAGGTTTTGGCCAAAAATAGTTGAATCGATAGATTATGGCTTGTGATTCAAAAGTATTATAGTGTATACCTGTTTCTGGTATATCTATGTTTAATTCTGGAATGTCATTCAGCTGTTCCACAATATATGGACTAGGTTCAATTCCAACTTGCTTTGATGTTGCTGTAGGTGTGTTTTTTCCTTGTAGGATATTCTTGAAAGAAAGTCCTCCATTTTTGTGATTCTATTGTGTTTCGTTGTTTTTTGTTGTACTACTTCCAATTCCTCCTCCTGAATGTTTTGTTTTACTAGAGGCCACAACTCCACCTTGCAGCCTCAGGTTGAGTGTTATGGTGGACACTAACATAATGTTGTAGTCCTTCAGGAGTCTAGAGTCCTGTAGTGCTCTGCCCCCAAATATCAAAAGTAGAAATCTAGCAGGATATCCGATATCTTGGGAGATGAGATGCTTTTGATGCAATACATTATTAGTTGCAAGAACCCAAAGCAGAAAAGACGACCTCGGGTGGGTTTTAATAATAACTTGAAATCGATGAAAGTTTACCAAATGTGGGGAATATGTGTCCACCTCAGATTTGCATTGTCGTGCTGCTCCAAGTACTCTGTTTTCCAAAACGTTGTGTGGATGGAAGACGAGAAAACTCCATGATCCCCAGATTCACCAGGTGCTCTATTTCAGTCAATGGAGATTATGTGTATGTGTCATGATCCAAAGACAAGAGTAGTTTGAATGTTACCTCAGTGTCCAGTAGGCCCAACGCTGTAGAATGTAAACCCCCATCTGTAACAGCATGCAGGCTTACTTACATAAAAACCATTTCCACCATTCCACTGTCGGTAGGCCGATGATACTGAGGGTCTGGGAGAATAGGAGGGTTTCAGATCGCATACACTCTAACCATTGTAGATCTGTTGTGGCCGCGCAATAGCAAACTGTAATGGAGCGATAGATCTGCATATGCCCACTTGCCACTGGCATCCCACATTGCTCAGGGACATTCTTCCAGAACCACAGCTCATTTGCGTTGTTGGTTCTTATCAGAGTGTCCTCCACGGATTCTTGTACATATGCCTGAGGTTGTATCCAGTATTCTGCCATCCAGAGTATTGGTCGTCAACCCATCATAGATAGTAGTGCATATGCCCATCTGGAGGCAAAAAACTGCAAGGGTTCAGTCCCAACATACCTATGATCCTCATTCCCTCTGGCCATGAGCCTATTGCTAGCCTCCACTCCCGCACCAGTGCCTGCGTGTGAAACCCTAACACTCTCGCTCACCATCATCATTCTTCCCCAACTTAATCAATATTCTAAGCTAAAAGAAACATGAATAAACTTCATCCAAATGTTGTTTTTTAACTAATTGAGAAGCTAGTTATAATAATTTGAATGAGTGAAGAATAATTTTAACACTAATTTCATATCAATGTGGTTGTTTAATTCTAGTAATATTGTTATTTTGCAAATGTTTTTGGTGTTTGGCTAACATGTGGTGAAGAGTCCAATACAACACATTTAATAAACATTACAGATAATAATATAGTTTTAACATGTCTCTACCAAAGCCAAAAGTGATATGGATGGAGGAGGTGGGGGCACAAAGGGTCAACAAATTATAAGAGAGACCATCAAAGCACACTAAAATAATGGCTTTGAAGGGAAAATATAGGTTCTTCAACATGCCTCCAAGTTGGCTATTGGAAAAGGGAGTTGCTTAAGATCTTCAAAGAGCATAAGCATACCAATTTATTATTAGTATATGCTTGCTTATTAGGGAGATATAATTTAACATCCACGTGGTCAGTAAAATTGCAATGTACATATGTTGTCATTGTAATTGAACATATGTGATGAAGAACATGACAATTCTTAAAGTAGATGTAAACAAAGTAGGCAACTTAACGAGCACTGTATTAAGTTCTCATTTTTTAGAGGTTGCATCAAATCATGATTTTCATGCCGATTTTGAAAGGTGTCGTTTCAACATCAACCTTTTTTTTGGAGAGCCATATTTTTCACACTTTCAATTTTCTTATGTATTAAGTATGGGCTTTCAAAAAAATTGTTGGTGATTTTCATGCCAATTTCGAAAAGTGTTGATGCAACACTGACCTTTTTTAGGGGAGAGATAACAAGCATATTTTTTATACTTTAAAGTTTTTTATGTATTAAGTATGGATTTTTTTTTTTTTTAATTGTTGGTGATTTTCATGCCAATTTTGAAAGTGTTGATGCAATATCAACCTCTTTTTTGGGGGGCATATTCCTGACACTTTAAATTTTCTTATGTGTTTAGTATGAACATTTTTTTTAGATGTTGGTGATTTTTATGCTAATTTTGAAACGCATTGATGCACATCAACCTTTTTCTTTTGAAGAGGGAAGGACATATTTTTGACACTTTAAATTTTCTTGTGTCTTAAGTATGCACATATTTTTTTAAATATTGGTTATTTAACCAATTTTCAAATTGTCTTCTTCTTCCTCTTTTTCCTTCCTGAGATATTTGTTTTTAAGAGTTTTTCAAGTTTGTGTTTTTCGTTTCTCTTTGCAAAACTATTAATGAAAAATTCATTTTTTTTGCTAAGAAAAAAAAATAAAAAAAAAAAAAATATATATATATATATATTATATATATATATATTATATAAATACACATAAAATAATTGTCACTAAAAGAACCCAAAGCAGAAAAGACGACCTCGGAGGGGTTTTAATAATAACTTGAAATCGATGAAAGTTTACCAAATGTGGGGAATCTGTGTCCGCCTCAGATTTGCATTGTCGTGCTGCTCCAAGTACTCTTCTTTTCAAAACGTTGTGTGGATGCAAGACGATAAAACCCCATGATCCACAAATTTGCCAGGTGCTCTGTTTCAAACAATGGAGATTATGTGTATGTGTCATGATCCAAAGACAAGACTAGTTTGAATGTTACCTCAGTGTCCCGCAGGCCCAACGCTGCAGAATGTAAACCCCCATCTGTAACAACGTGCAGGCTTGCTTGCATAAAAACCCTTTCCACCATTCCACTGTTGGTAGGCCGATGATAATGAAGGTCTGGGAAAATAGGAGGGTTTCTGATCGCATACACTCCAACCATTGTAGATCTATTGTGGCCGCGCAATAGCAAACTGTAATGGAGCGATAGATCTGCATATGCCCACTTGTCGCCGCCATCCCACATTGCTTAGGGACATTCTTCCAGAACCACAACTCATTTGCATTGTTGGTTCTTATCAGAGTGTCCACGGATTCTTGTACATTTGCTTGAGGTTGTATCCAGTATTCTGCTATCCAGAGTATTGGTCGTCGACCCATCATAGATAGTAGTGCATATGCCCATCTGGAGGGAAAAAACCACAAGGGTTCAGTCCCGACATACCTATGACCCTCATTCCCTCTGGCCCTAAGCCTATTGCTAGCCTCCACTCCCACACCAGTGCCTACGTGTGAAACCCTAACACTCTCGCTCGCCATCATCATTCTTCCCCAACTTAATCAATATTCTAAGCTAAAAGAAACATGAATAGACTTCAACCAAATGTTGATTTTTAACTAATTGAGAAGCTAGTTATAATAATTTGAATGAGTGAAGAAGAATTTTAACACTAATTTCGTATCAATGTGGTTGTTTAATTCTAGTAATATTGTTATTTTGCAAATGTTTTTGGTGTTTGGCTAACATGTGGTGAAGAGTCCAATACAAGACATTTATAAAGATTACAGATAATAATATAGTTTTAACATGTCTCTACCAAAGCCAAAAGTGATATGGATGGAGGAGGTGGGGGCACAAAGGTTCAACAAATTATAAGAGAGACCATCAAAGCACACTAAAATAATGGCTTTGAAGGGAAAATATAGGTTCTTCAACATGCCTCCAAGTTGGATATTGGAAAAGGGAGTTGCTTAAGGTCTTCAAAGAGCATAAGCATACCAATTTATTTTTAGTATATGATTGGTTATTAGGGAGATATAATTTAACATCCACGTGGTCAGTAAAATTGCAATGTACATATGTTGTCATTTGTAATTGAACATATGTGATGAAGAACATGACAATTCTTAAAGTAGATGTAAACAAAGTAGGCAACTTAACGAGCACTGTACTAAGTTCTCATTTTTTAGAGGTTGCATCAAATCATGGTTTTCATGCCGGTTTTGAAAGGTGTTGTTTCAACATCAACCTTTTTTTTGGAGAAACATATTTTTCACACTTTAAATTTTCTTATGTATTAAGTATGGACTTTCAAAAAAAATTGTTGGTGATTTTCATGCCAATTTCGAAAAGTGTTGATGCAAAACTGACCTTTTTTTAGGGGAGAGATAACAAACATATTTTTTATACTTTAAATTTTGTTATGTATTAATTATGGATTTTTTTTTTAAATGTTGGTGATTTTCATGCCAATTTTGAAAGTGTTGATGCAATATCAACCTCTTTTTTGGGGGGCATATTCCTGACACTGTAAATTTTCTTATGTATTAAGTATGAACATTTTTTTTAGATGTTGGTGATTTTTATGCTAATTTTGAAAAGTGTTGATGCACATCAACCTTTTTATTTTGAAGGGGGGAGGACATATTTTTGACACTTTAAATTTTCTTGTGTCTTAAGTATGCACATATTTTTTTTTAAATATTGGTTATTTAACCAATTTTCAAATTGTCTTCTTCTTCCTCTTTTTCCTTCCCGAGATGTTTGTTTTTAAGAGTTTTTCAAGTTTGTGTTTTTCGTTTCTCTTTGCAAAATTTTTAATGAAAAATTCAATTTTTTTGCAAAGCAAAACAAAAAAAAATTAATATTTTGAAGTTAGGATACATACATACATACATACATACATACATACATACATACATACATACATACATACATACATACATACATACATACATACATACATATACAACACACCATACATACTCTACATATAGTATATATATTATAATATTAATATTTATATATATATATATATATATATATATATTATTATATATATATTTTTAATAATACGTCAATACACATAAAATAATTGTCACTAAAAGAACCCAAAGCAGAAAAGACAGCCTCAGAGGGGTTTTAATAATAACTTGAAATCGATGAAAGTTTACCAAATGTGGGGAATCTGTGTCCGCCTCAGATTTGCATTGTCGTGTTGCTCCAAGTACTCTGTTTTTCAAAACGTTGTGTGGATGCAAGATGAGAAAACCCCATGATCCCTAGATTCGCCAGGTGCTCTGTTTCAGTCAATGGATATTATGTGTATGTGTCATGATCCAAAGACAAGACTAGTTTGAATGTTACTTCAGTGTCTAGCAGGCTCAACACTGCAGAATGTAAACCCCCATCTGTAACAACGTGCAGGCTTGCTTGCATAAAAACCCTTTCCACCATTCCACTGTTGGTAGGCTGATGATACTGAGGGTTTGGGAAAATAGGAGGGTTTCTGATCGCATACACTCCAACCATTGTAGATCTGTTGTGGCCGCGCAATAGCAAACTGTAATGGAGCGATAGATCTGCATATGCCCACTTGCCACCGCCATCCCACATTGCTTAGGGACATTCTTCCAGAACCACAACTCATTTGCATTGTTGGTTCTTATCAGAGTGTCCTCCACGGATTCTTGTACACCTGCATGAGGTTGCATCCAGTATTCTGCTATCCAGAGTATTGGTCGTTGACCCATCATAGATAGTAGTGCATATGCCCATTTGGAGGGAAAAAACCGCAAGGGTTCAGTCCCGACATACCTATGATCCTCATTCCCTCTTGCCCTGAGCCTATTGCTAGCCTCCACTCCCGCACCAGTGCCTACGTGTGAAACCCTAACACTCTCGCTTGCCATCATCATTCTTCCCCAACTTAATCAATATTCTAAGCTAAAAGAAACATGAATAAACTTCATCCAATGTTGTTCTTTAACTAATTGAGAAACTAGTTATAATAATTTGAATGAGTGAAGAAGAATTTTAACACTAATTTCATATCAATGTGGTTGTTTAATTCTAGTAATATTGTTATTTTGCAAATGTTTTTGGTGTTTGGCTAACATGTGGTGAAGAGTCCAATACAAGACATTTAATAAACATTACAGATAATAATATAGTTTTAACATGTCTCTACCAAATCCAAAAGTGATATGGATGGAGGAGGTGGGGGCACAAAGGTTCAACAAATTATAAGAGAGACCATCAAAGCACACCAAAATAATGGCTTTGAAGGGAAAATATAGGTTCTTCAACATGCCTCCAAGTTAGATATTGGAAAAGGGAGTTGCTTAAGGTCTTCAAAGAGCGTAAGCATACCAATTTATTATTAGTATATGCTTGGTTATTAGGGAGATATAATTTAACATCCACGTGGTTAGTAAAATTGCAATGTACATATGTTGTCATTTGTAATTGAACATATGTGATGAAGAACATGACAATTCTTAAAGTAGATGTAAACAAAGTAGCCAACTTAACGAGCAATGTACTAAGTTCTCATTTTTTAGAGGTTGCATCAAATCATGATTTTCATGCCGATTTTGAAAGGTGTTGTTTCAGCATCAACCTTTTTTTTGGAGAAACATATTTTTCACACTTTAAATTTTCTTATGTATTAAGTATGGACTTTCAAAAAAAATTGTTGGTGACTTTCATGCCAATTTCAAAAAGTGTTGATGCAAAATTGACCTTTTTTTAGGGGAGAGATAACAAGCATATTTTTTATACTTTAAATTTTGTTATGTATTAAGTATGGATTTTGTTTTTAAATGTTGGTGATTTTCATGCCAATTTTGAAAGTGTTAATGCAATATCAACCTCTTTATTGGGGGGCATATTCCGGACACTTTAAATTTTCTTATGTATTAAGTATGAACATTTTTTTAGATGTTGGTAATTTTTATGCTAATTTTGAAAAGCGTTGATGCACATCAACCTTTTTCTTTTGAAGGGGGAAGGACATATTTTTGACACTTTAAATTTTCTTGTGTATTCAGTATGCACATATTTTTTTTAAATATTGGTTATTTAACCAATTTTCAAATTGTCTTCTTCTTCCTCTTTTTCCTTCCCGAGATGTTTTTTTTTAAGAGTTTTTCAAGTTTGTGTTTTTCGTTTCTCTTTGCAAAATTTTTAATGAAAAATTCAATTTTTTTGCAAAGCAAAACAAAACAAAAAATTAATATTTTGAAGTTAGGATATATATATGTGTGTGTGTGTGTGTGTGTGTGTGTGTGTATATATATACACACACACACACACATAAAATAATTGTCACTAGATTTTTTTTTTTAAACACTTTGACCAAAAAATACACATTTTGCATATCGATATAATTAACAAATACACAAAAATTGCCATAGTTGATTTTTTTTTTGCTCCGGGATGTTTTTGGGTTGCAACCTGAATGAGGATCGAAGTTGATGCTAGGATTCCATGGCAGGACGTGCAGGGGGGAGTGCCGATCCCTCCTATAGTTAGGTAGTCACAGAAGGAGGCAAGGAAGCAGGAGGGAAGCATTTCAAAAAACCGTTGGAAAAGAGTCTAGAAGCAAGAGGCAAGGGGATAGTTGGAAGAAACGAATCCCAGGATTAGGAAGGCAATCAATAGGAAACAAGTAAAGAAAAGGAAAAGGGAGATGGCAACAGAAAAATAGCTCCCACAAGAAAGAAAGGAGTATGCAAACCCAAATCAAGCATCATTCCCCGGGTCATATTGAGTGACCCAGCGATTCAAGCGCACAGGGACCATATGAAAGAACATGCGATCATCTGCAAGTTCATGGGGTTATGGCCAATGGAGAGGGCACTACTTATCTGGGTTAGAAGCCACTAGAAGCCAAAGGGGGAAATACATTTACATCTGGGTTCTAAGGGCTTCTTCACGGTGGTGTTCATGAACCTAGAGGACAAAGACAGAGTGTTTGAAGGGGGGCCTTATTTCTATGCCGCGGCAGGACTCTACATGCGGTCATGGATGATGAAATTTGTCCTGGAACGTGAAACATTTACATCTGTACCAGTTTGGATTAGACTATACTAATTACCTCTGGACTACTGGCTACCAGAATTCTTGAAGACCATAGGCAACAAGTTGGCGCATTTTCTGAAGATATCAGAGGCAACTCTCAAAGGTAAATATACCTCTTTTGCCCAAATATGTGTGGAAATGGATCTATCTAGAGCCCTTCCGGAAGTAATAATTTTAGAGGTATATGATGAAGAATGGGTGCAAACGGTGGACTATGAGCAAATACCTTTTAGGTGCCACAAATGTCATGAACACGACCATCTATTTAGAGATTGCCCAACAAACAATATGGATGGTAATGGGAGAACCTATCCAAACAAAGATCATGAGGGTTTTACCAAGGTTGGGGCCAAAGGGAAAGGGGGTAAACGACCACACAAGAAAAGCAGTGAAGACAGAAACATAAGACACAATAGTTTCAAAACCCTAGAGGAAGTAGAAGAGAATGTGGAGACAGTACAGGATAGGGAAAAGGTATCTAAGGAGCAGGAAATAGAAACTGAAATGGAGGATATCACTGTAAACAAATAGCAGAAGGAGGATCTACCAAGTGGCATGGAGATCAGTAAAGATTGTGAGATGACTCCAAGTGAGGCAGGAACAAAGGACCATGAACTACAGGAGATCCTATACAGGGAAAATCTAGATCTAGAACTATTTCTGGAACGAGGCGGGAAAAAAGGAGTGGACTCCCTGCCAAAAGAAGACTGTGATCGAGTTCAACAGCTCTTTCTATGGAGGGCACAATCAAAGGGAACTGGCGTCAAGAGAAACCACGAAATCTAGGAGCAGAGTCGGGTCAAAATGATGGAGAACTCATAGGCACAATCTCCGAAGAACTCAAGAAGGAAAAGAGGAAGGAAAAGACAGAATGAACTGCTAAATGAATGTGGAAAACTATTGATTAACTCAGGTAAGATGAAAGATCTTACCAGCTACTCCTTTACTAACCTTTCTTAATGAAGCTTACAACATGGGATATTAGAGGCTTAGGTAGTAGAAGGAAACAAAGGAATCTGAGTAACAGAATAAAAGAAGAAAAACCAAATATGGTCTTTATTAAGGAGACTAAATGTTCAATGGATAAAATAAGAGAAATTCATAATAAATGGTTAATCAAATATGAGTACTTATAGGTTAAGGCAAATAACTCGGCAGGAAGGATTCTAATGCTGTGGGACCCACATAAATTTGGAATCTTGGAGGCAGAAGCATCCAGGAACTATATATCTTTGGTGTGTAGTCCTTTAGGTGATAAGGAGACTTACATGATAACAAAGGTTTTTGAACCTCGGTAGAAAATGGAAAAACTCAAGCTTCTTACCTCTTTGGAAGATGTGAGAGCAAGACACCTCAACATGCCCTGGATAGTTGCAGGGGATTTCAATATGATAAGATCTCTTTCAGAAAAAAAGGGAGGCACTGGACAACTAAGCAGAGACTCTGAAGCCTTTCAGGATTTCATAAGGAACATGGGACTAGTAGACACTGAAACTATAAATGGTACCTTCACTTGGAACAATAAAAGGAGAGGGGCTTCTCAAGTGGCTTCCAAACTTGACAGATTTATTATTTTTGAGGACTCCTCCTCACTGGACCAGCCATCACCACATCCATTCTGCCCTTTGGAGGTTCGGGTCACTAGCCAGTTCAGCTAGAAGCTACCTTTATGGGCACTCTGAGAAACAAGCCCTTCAGATTCGAAAATGCTTGGCTCTCTCACCCCAAATTCAATAGTAACATTGACAAATGGTGGAAAGAGGAGTTAAATATTCAGGGTACCAAAATGTATATGCTCTAACAAAGACTCAAGCACATTAAATCTAAACTCAAAGCTTAGAAGAAAGAGGAATTTGGGGATATCCTTAAGGCCAGAATAGAAATTGAGCAGAAACTACAGGAAATCAATCAGATCAATGTCACAGAGGGCTTCAATGAAAAGAGGCAAAAACTAACTAACTCTCTGTAGGAAGAATGGGAGGACCGATGTCTGCAAGAGGAAATTTTCTGGAGATAGAAATCTAGGATTTAATGGAAATTACTACAACCAGCTTCTCCATTATGCTTAATGGAGCTCCTTCAAGTGCCTTCTCACCTTCCAGAGGGTTCAAATAGGGAGATCCGCTCTCACCTTTCCTTTTCTTCCTCATGATGGAAGGGCTAGGTAGGGAAATCAAAATGGCAAATGTGGATGGTTGAATTCAGGGTATCAAACTCACCCCAGATGGAGAGGCTAACACTCATCAACAATTTGTGGATGATACCATGTTGCAGGGCATACCCACAGTTAAGGAAGCAAAAGCAATCAAAAACATACCGAACGACTTTGCTATGGCAACAGGAACAGAGGTAAGCCTCAACAAATCAAAAGTTTTTTTTCTTTAATACTAATATTGCTATACAAAGAAACATTACCAGGATTCTTTGTTTTCAAAGGGATCAGTTACCATCCAAATATCTTGGCATTCCCCTCACTGACAAACCTCTAAGAAAGACAATATGGTAAGCAAATATAAATAAACTTTAGGACAAGATCAAAAAATGGACATACAGATCCTTAAACCTAGCAGGGCGACTTGTGCTCACACATGCGGTCCTATAGGCCATTCCTATTTTCATGTTTGCAGCTCTCCCAACACCTCAAGGCATTAAGCAACAAATAAGAAACATACAAGGGGACTTTCTATGGGGAAAAGGGGAGGAGAAGAAGAAATGGGCTTTAGTATACTGGGACAAGCTTTGCAGGCCCAAAAGCCATGGTGGCTTGGAGCTGCATGATCTAGAAACTCTCAGCAAAATCTCATGAGCTAAGCTCTAGTGGAGATGGATCAAGGAGTCCAAACTTTGGAAACAAAAATATGGCAAGGATTGGCAGGAGAAGGATCATATCAGAATGTCAGGATAGATTAGGGGCTCACACATTTGGAAACTTGCTTGGGAGAATAAAAACATTGTTCAACAACACTGTTTCTGAGAAATCTGAGCTGGGGATTGTGCTAGATTTTGGGAGGATAGCTGGCAACAGGAACCCATTCTAAACAGGAATGACCTAACAGCCCTTAAGAGAGACACTGAGTGCAAAGGTCTGTTGGTGGTAAAAGATTTCTGGAATCAGGAAAGTAACAATGTTAAATGGAGAAAATGGAAGGACCTAGGGTACAATGATGAGAGTCCTTTGAGGGCCAAGGCAGATGCTCTTTCCCAGGATTTGGAGCATAGGCGGATTCTAGTTTCATCCTTACCTGACCAACTAAGATGGGGGAAGAAAAATGAAGGTAACTTTAACCTCAAAGAAGCAAAACAAGCAGTTACAGGTTTTAATTTTGTAAATACAGAACAAGTCTGGAAGGAGCTTTGGAAAACTCCTCACTGGATGAAAATCAAGTTATTTATTTGGTTGGTGCATCAAAGAAAGATCCTAACTTGGGAAACCCTTCTTAATAAAGGCTTCATCGGCCCTTCCAAATGTCACCTCTGTGGCACACATGAGGAAACAATTGAACACCTTCTCAACCTCTGCCCTTTCTCTGCTAAGGTGTGGAACTGGGTGGCCTCAATCTTCAGACAAACAAACAAAGACAGTCTCAGCATATCCAACACTTTGAAAAATTGGAGGAAGAACTTCTCAGAGAATGAGATCATCAACAAAGCGTGGATGCTAGCACCAGGCTTTGTCATCTAGAATATTTGAAAAGAGCACAATAGGTAGATCTTCAAGAATCAATCTAGCGAGCCCTAGTACATAATCATTCAAATTCTTAAACAACTTAAAGAAATAGTTAAAAGCCTTTTGAATTCAACTCCCAAGGTTCCTCCTTTGCCTCACGAGGAGAAGATTATACAAAATTTGGGACTACAATCCATCAATCCTCAAGGAATAAGAAAGGAAGTGAGAACAATCAACACACGGGCCAGTAGTTGGCAGCCCCCTCCACAGGGCTTCTTCAAAGTAAACATTGATCCAGGGGTAACTGGCTTTAGGGGTGCTATAAGAGATCATCAGGGGCACACTAAATACATCTTCCATGGCCACTTGGAAAAGGGTACCAATAATATGGCTAAATTTCTAGCATTAGAACAATGCTTGGAGATCCTAGTGGACGCAAATGTACAAATGCTATCATTGAAGTTGATTCGGAATTGATCATTAGAGCAGCCAAGAAGATTCACAATGGAACTTCGCCAGACAAAGTGTCTAAGCACTGGAAGCTACTGCAGGTGTTTTATCGTATCCACTCTCACTTGTGGACCCTTAAAACAATAAGATTTGTCCATGTTAGAAGAAAGGAAAACATGCTAGCAGAGCGGTTGGCTAATGAAGGAGTGGCCAATAAGGACAGGGATTATCGACATGCATGGGAGTTGCTTCCTGCTGAAAAACTGTGAGAGGACTATTTTTTCCTGGCAACCAAAGATCTGGAACTGTGGATGAATAGTACTGATCGAAGGGATTCAAGATACAGGTGTGAGGATGGTATCACCTAATTCATCCACGAATTTTGGTTTTGGCTGCTCTCCACACCTCTGTTCTCTTTCGGTTGATTGATGAAGGCTATGAATCGGGCAACACCTCAGAACTGGCTGCCCATGTGCATTGGGATCAGTGGGTTATTGATGGAGACTCTAGGAGGAAGGCTCAGAATTGTTGGCGAGAATGATCGAACGATCTTCGTGTGGCGACTGAGTGTTATGGTTTTTCTGAGAAACCACGAACTCAAAACCATAAATGGTATATCGCGCCAGCCAATAACGGTATCTGGTTTTTTGCAAGTCGCCTCCAATTCCACTCATTGTGTGACACATGGCAATGGAAGGTGAGAGAAAACCGCCCTCATCGGGCAGTTAACCTCCGCGCTTCTCGCCCACGTGATATCTAGGAGGGTCATTGGATCAGGGTTGTGTATTCAACGGTGGGGATTGGTTTGAGCTGGTTGCTGGAGGGTCCAGACTCGAATTTATTTAGTGGACCCATTCTATAGTTGTCGTCGGGTCTGTTTGCTGGGCACTGTGGGGTCCATTGTGGGTTCCTTACGGTTTTTCCGCGAAACCACAAACTCAAAACCATATTTGGTATATCGTGGGGGACATACATGGTTTTTGGTTTTTTGTAAGTTTCCTCTGATTCCACTCATGGTGTGACACGCGACCATGAGAGGTAAGAGAAAACCGCCCTCATCGGGCTGTTAACCTCCGCGCTTCCCGTTCGCACGATATCCACAAGGACCATTGGATCGGGGCTGGGTCTTCAACGGCGGGGATTGTTTCGAGCTTGTTGCTTGTGGGTTCCATACCCAACTTTGTTTAGTGGACCCTGGGTGGGATGCTTGTAAGGTTTTTATGGGCCCCGGTCCATGTGTTTCTGTTGTCCCTGTTGAATGGGATACTTTGTAAACTATGTAATTTGGTTAGATTAATAGAAGGATCGTCTCTTACATATCAAAAAAAAAAATAACAAATACACATTTTAAGACATTTTCACTAAAAATGACATTTGAAATAAATGATTTTTATGGAAAATTTTGATTTTTTTTTTATGAAAAAATAACAAACTTTATGATTTTTTTTCAATTTTATGTTCAAAGATGATAATATTTGAAGTTTTTTTTTCTCAAAAATAATTCACATAAAATTCAAAGTAAAAAT
>APFE031545609.1:150666-184327 GCA_000404065.3 Pinus taeda | reverse complement strand
TTTCTAGGTAAAGTTAATTCTATTAAAAAGAGAAGGTATTTACAAGGTGACTGAGGTCATTACATTGCTTTAAGAAGAGCCATCTTTCCAAAAAACCAACTTATGCCTGAAACCACCCATGGAATCCCATACATTTCAAGACCATGTTCTGAAACCACCCATGGAGTGCCATACATCCCAAACAAAACCATGAAACCAGTACATCAGAAGCCGAAAGAGACTCATAACCCAGATAACTAAGAAACCGCCCAAGGATAACCAAGAACTGATCAAAAAGAGGAAGATCACCTTCAGCATAAGCATGCTATTCGGTAGGCCATTCCTCCACAATTCGGCACCAGCCAAATTCCGTTTCATCCACAAGAGGAGCGTTGAACTGAGTAGAAGGACCGGGATCAGCAGGCTGCATCTCCGCGTCTTGAATGCCTCCGTCTGGTTCTGCTTGTGTCGGTTGTCGCATCATACCAATGCCGATCTGGAACGCAGGGGTAGGACCAACAATGGCTCCCAAACCTCCCGTATGACTATCAGAGCCTTCCAATTGCGTGGTTTCGTAAAACACCACAGAGATGTGTGCCGTAACCCACGGTTGATGTAGGGCACTGTTGAACATAAAAATGGCTGACCCAGTTGTTGAAGGAGGCCCTGGAGGCGGATTGGAGACGCGGCACCTTCCTCGCCCACTACGGGTGCTCGGATAGCGCCCAATGAACAGCTCGCTGGTGGCCGGCGAGTCCGAAGTGGAGTAAGTGGAGGCTTGCCTGGGTTGGCCGCGGCGGCAGCCCATTCTTTGTCGTAGACGGGCCATGATAGGAAGGGCCTCAAACTGATATACGCCAAACACCACACTCTTCTCCCCTGTCTTCCACCCACCTCTTTCCGAGACCACGCACAGAACAGAGTAAATGTGGAGGAGGTTCGAGTTAAGGAAAGAGAAGCACAAAGGCCTCCCTTCAGAGCCAGATAAAATAACAGAAGGAATGTCGCCAACCTCGAAACTATGAAACCCAGAATCAACAGAGAAGGAGTAGGAATGAACGGGAGTGGAAAGGCCAATTCCTTCAATGTCCCACTCCCCCTTTTCCAAAACGTTACACAAACCAGGATCAATGCACCCGAGACCCGAGATTGGGGGTGGTCTGCTCAGAGGCCACCTCCCAAAGCTCCATAGAAAATTAGCCAAAACCAGACGTAGCGTCTCTGCTGCAGGCTCGGAATTGACAGCGCGAACCCAGCTTAACACCTCAACCAAATGAATTGCGCTTGCAATACCCTGTCCCTCCTTATAATCTTCTGCCCTTCCTCAATTAGCCCACTCCATAACTGCTACATTCATGGATTCCGCCATCACTTGCAGGTCACAGCATGCTAGAGTCGAAGCCTTAACAACACCTAACGAGAGAATGTAATAGCTTGCATGCCAGGCCTCCCTCCTTCGAATGGCATTAATAATCACGTACAAGGAGGGCAGGTGTCGCGCCGTCTCCCACCACCCCTGTCCCATCGCTCTAATCGCCTCCCTATTCACCCGCATCCGGGGCAAAAATATTTATATATTATATAACATAAATATTTACAATATTTTCTTAACGATTGATATTTAAAATATATATATATATATATATATATAGTAATGTCTCTAAGAAATTGTTAATTATTTTATTCACTGCAGTAAAAACAAAAAACTGGATTATTATTTATTATTTGAATTATGTATTTAAAATTTTAAAATTATGAATGAAATAAATATGGAGTGTTAACAAATCTTGTAACTCTTTTATATCAAGAAGTTGGGATAGGTAGTTACCTAACCCTAACTACTTCCTTGATTATGAATTCTCCAAGAAGGGATCAAGAAGGTAATTTTTGAGGTACTTTAGAGAACAAAAGGAGAAAAAGCGCAATGTTTGCCGTGCTGGAAGGCCAAACGGTTTGAGAGCTAAGTCTTGTGGTGACCAGATAGTTGTGGATGTTGTGACTTATAAGTCCTGCAAGAAGGCATCTGTCTTGTGAGAAAAAGCTTGGGGGGAGGCTTGGACGTGAAGGCAAGTCTCATGGTTGAAAGGATAAATCTGAAATATATAGTTGTGACAACAACCAAATAAAGACTGAATTCGGGTAAGTAATTAAACTACTGTGTTTATTTTGGATGTGAAACTGTATAGAAAAAAATTAAAGGTTGAGGGATATTAACACTTAAACTAGATAAATAGGTGGCTTGAAAGAACTAGTTTGGACTGTGTTTTTATACACCTATATATGGTAAGGAAACAAAGATAAACCTTGTGAACAATAGAAAAGAATAATACAATTTTAAAAGCTGGAAAAACAATAAATGCGAAATAAAAAGGTATAGTCTTTTCTTCAATTACATTTATATTTTAACAAAAGAAAACAAATCGCTAAACATTAGCTTTCTGAAAATCAGATACAGATAACTAAAAATAAATGAGTTAATAATGTAAACCTGCTCCAATCTAGAGAATATTGTATCAACAAGGAAATCATTTAGTGGGCTGAACACAGTGGCCTCAAACCCTGTAAATTACCAAACTGAAATAAACAAAACATAAAATCATAATAATTCATTTTATAGGCACGAGTCGGGTCGCAAGAGACAGATAAACAAAGGGGCAATACAAACTCAAATTATCTGTAGCCAAAGAAGAGTAGAACCCTCTAGCTTAAAAAAAATCCAACAAGGATGATAATACCAGATTCAAGTTGAAATCGCCCTCATCAAAGCATATAATTAAATGCTTGGAGGAGCTAGAGCCCAGAATCGAACCCCGGGCCAAGAATTCGAAAATAATTAATTGAAATTAGCCAAATAAAAGCTAACAAGAACCAATGTGAAAATCTAAAGACGGAGTGTTAACTAAGATTTTAATTCTGAGACAGAGTAGGCAACTGACTATGAAATTCAAATGCAAGTGAAGAAGTTTGTTTAGTGTCTGAACTGAAATTTAAACATTACAAGCAAATCTAAAGCGAAAGCTAGAAACATAATTCATCAACTGTACAAGCAGAATTTCAACAAAAAGTCTTGAACTGAAATTATTTAACTGTATATGTAGTTTACAGTGCAAACTTAGAAATAACAAGTTCAACTAGGGTTGAAACCTGCTTCAAAGAAACCTTGAGGGGTTTAAAAAGGTAAAACTTTACATGAACCCGAGAAGAACCCTCGTCAAACTATGCTACTGTCAGTTAATTATCATTTATTACATTGACGAAGGCTTGCCTTAGAAAGAAGAAGCAATTCTGCAAACCCAGATGAACCAGCGGAGCAATAATTTCATCAAAACAAACTGAACGCCTAAAATTCTAGATGTTAACTCTATGGAGGGTACTCAAGAAGAGGCCAGAACCAAACAAAAACCCATAACCGAGTCCATTCAGACCTTTCCGATTAATGGCCCCCAGAGGAAGCAAATAATCTTGTACATACCCAAAGTAGTAGCTAAGGCCAGAATCATAAAGCCATGACAGAACTCCAGAGGAAGCACCTTGCAATGATACCTTGAGTGCTAAGGTGCTTCCGAAGGACCCTGAAACAAACCCAGAAATAGCGTTATCATGATCGCAGTATAATGAAACAACATTTCATAGAGTCAAGCTTAACGAAAGATGAAAATACCTGTGAGGGCCACACAATGGGTCAAATATGCAATAGGAACATAGCCATGAAACCACTCCTTAGCCACAAAAGCATGGCACAGGGCAACCTGTAGTGATTTCATGGAGTAAGCCAGACACTGGGAGGCCAAACCAAGCACAGAGATGTTAACTGAAAACAATGAAACCTTACGAAAGTGCAGTTGAGACTACTAGGAAAAGACTCTGCCATTGGATGAGCTTGAGCATGCACGAATCGTCGATGGAGCAGAGATGCCGAGGAGAGAAGGACAACTAGTGAATAGACAGAGGGTTTTTGCGAGATCTGCTCCCGCCAACGCTTGGGATGATAGAAGGGTTATATTAGATTAAATGAAAATCTGTTGATCATCAATGAAAAATCCAAACAATGTACAAAACCATTAATTTCCGAGTTAATGAATTTGTAATGGTGTAATGTATTGCATGTGGTAAAAGTAACATATATTTACATGCTATTAGGAAAGAAACATATATGATCATGTTACCATAATTTAACACTGTGGGATTTGTATTATTTATTTATTTATTTATTTATTTTGATATTATGTGGAGACATGACAAGTGGTATCAGGACGCTCAGGTTATAAAGCTGAGGCCTCCGGAAACTAAAGAGTACTAGTGTTTGTGATTTACATTTACATATTAGAAGAAGGGAAAACAACTAACATGAAGAGGACATGCAACACACCTCATAGATCCATGACAAATTTAGGACCTGCATCTTTTCAAGAAACCAACCCTAAGGTATGGGTACAATTTGGAGAAGACCCATGCAACATCAACACTACAATTCTGAAAACTGTGCAAGAGTTAAAGAGTGAGATGGCTCAGTTGCGAGAAGATAACGAAAGGTTGATGCAAGAAGAGGAGAAGATATGAAAAGTTTGCCTGATAGACAAAATCAATGATAGCCAATTTCTAGCCCAGAGCACAGGCATATGACCAGAGAGCAAGAATATCAGACTGAGTATTTAGAGACAGAAGGAGGGGAAGAAAATCAAGAAGAAAAATCTGATAATGCATCAGAACACAAAACATAGAAAAGACAAAGGATAGAACTGCAAGGAGATTTCCAGAAAATAAAACCTCCCCCTTTGATGGTGAGCAGGAGGAGGCAGTTGAAGTGTGGCTTATTAATATGAATAAGTACTTTTAGCTATATGAATATGATCATAATTTAAAAGTTCACTTGGCCATTTTCCAGCTGCAAGGAATGGCCACCATGTGGTGGGAAGAACTAAAGACTGTGCGTGGGGTGAGCGAACAGTGTATAACATGGGAAAATTTTCAAAGGTATTTTAAGGAAAGATATTTAACTTAACGATTCTATGACGAAAAGGCAAAATAGCTTCATGATCTAAGCCTGGGACAACTGATAATGGATGAGTTCATTACAAAATTTACATCCTTACTTCGATATGTTTCCTACATACGTGATGAAAAGGCGAAGGTGCAGCGATTTATCAGTAGTTTGTCATTGTTCATGAAGGAGCGTCTCGAATTGGATAACCCAAAAACCATGGATGAGGTTATACGGAAAGCTCGGATATGCTATCAACAAAAAAGACAAAAGGGAGATGTAGGGAAAAGATGGATTGACACAAAGGGAATTAAGTTCCCTGTTGGAAGCAAGGGAAACAAGTCTATAATCAAGAAAGGACCCCACAAAGGACAAGTAAATAGAAATCTTAATAGAAATCAGTCTAGATTTAGACTCCCCAATGAATCCAACACCAATGAGTAGTTGGGCATAACTGAAATTGAAATAGCAACAATACCCCAGTACAATTCTGGGGATGTGGAGGACCACACTACGTCAAAAACCGTCCCAACTGCAAAGGCACTGAACAAATTTCATATATTGAGGAGGCATCCACCATAGGAGAAGTGGCGAGAAGCATCCCAAAAATCAATGCAGCCATTGAAGACCATCAGGTGGAATACCAACCAACCATGGTGGAATTCGAAGGTAAATTTTTTGACCAAACTATATCTGTTTTAATAGACCCAGAAGCTACATTATGTTATGTTATTCCTAAGATAGTAGAACAATATTGTTTACAAGCTGTTAAGTTTAAAAGTCTCTGGTTAGTACAACTAGCCACAGGGGCAAAAGGACGTGTGTTGGCCAAGGTCAGCAACTCCCCATTGAAAATAGCAGGTTAGTCCCTAGTGGTAGACTTGAATGTATTGCCCCTAGGGTCATATGATGTTCTAATATTCATGGACTGGTTGGAAAAGCATTGGTCCCTCATAAACTGTAAACAAAAGCTATTGCTACATGGATGAGGAGGGAAAGAGGCAGGAAATTCAAGGCATATTAAGGCCTCTAAAATTAAGACCAATAACCGCCTCATAGTTAGAAAAGTGTCAGGAAAGGGTGTCAAATCTATGCAATTCAAGTGGGATATGCCAACACAAAGGAAAAATCTATTTCCTTAGAAAATATACTTGTAATACAGAATTTTCCGAAAGTATTTCCTGAAGAGATTCTGGGACTCCCTCCAGAAAGATATATAGACTTCACCATTGAATTGATGCCGGAAGCAGCTCCAGTATCCCAAGCTCCTTATCGTTTGAGTATACTGGAGTTGACAGAATTAAAAATGTAGTTACAAGAATTGCTGGATAAAAAAAACATTCGCCCAAGTGTATCACCTTGGGGAGCCCCAGTACTTTTTGTTAAAAATAAGGATGGAACCCTATGTGCATGGATTACCACCACCTAAATAAGTTGAATGTTAAAAATAAATACCCTTTACCTCGTATAGACGACTTGTTTGATCAAGTGAAGGGTGCGACAATATTTACAAAGATTGACCTACATTCGGGATACCATCACATCAGAATCAAGGAAGAATACATAACTAAAACAACCTTTAGAACTTGTTTTGGACATTATGAGTTCGTTGTGCTACCCTTCGGGCTGACTAATGCTCCCATGAATTTCATGTGTCTCATGAACAATATATTCCATCAATACTTGGATAACTTTGTGTTGATTTTTATCGATGATATACTGATTTATTCTTGGAATGTAGAAGAACATAAAGAACATCTCAGGATAGTATTGCAGACTCTCAAAGAACATCAAATGTATGCTAAATTCAACAAGTGCGAATTCTTTAAAGAGAAGATTCAGTATCTATGACACATCATTACCAAGGATGGAATTTTTGTGGACCTAGAGAAGATAAAGACTATAATGAAGTGGTCGGTTCCAAAGGATGTAGTAGATATAAGGTCATTCATGGGTCTAGTCGGGTACTACAGGTGATTTGTTAAAGGATTTTCCAAAGTGGCATACCCTATTACCTCCCTGTAAAAAAAAGGGAAAGCCTTTAAGTGGACAACATAATGCCAAAAGAGCTTTGACCAACTTAAGAATTTACTAACCACCACACCTATCTTGAGCATCGCAGACCATAATAAGAACTATGTAGTTTGTATAGATGCTAGCAAGGAAGGGGTTGGTGGCGTTTTAATGCAAGAAGGCAGAGTAACTACCTATGAAACTAGGAAACTTAAGGAGCATGAACAGAAATATTCAGCCTATGACTTAGAGCTAACTGTTGTCATTCATGCACTAAAAATGTGGCAGCATTATCTGATGGGTAAGAAATTTCTCTTAATGACTGATCATCACAACTTAACTAACTATTTTAAGTAGCCCACTTTGAATGTTAGGCAAGCCAAATGGGTTGAATTTTTAAGTGGATTTGACTTTGAAATCAACCACTTGAAAGGTAAAGAGAATTTCGTCACGGATGCTTTGAGTCAAAATGTACACTATATTTATGAAATCTCTTACAGTGAGGTGTGAACTACCTTCAATGAGTTGATTAAAGAGGTAGTCGGGCGGGATCCAGAATATCAGTTTTTATGGAAGCAAGCTAAAGTTTCAAACAACCATGAATAACAACTGGGATACGAGATAAACCACGAAGGTATGCTGATTTATAAAGGAAGAATGTATGTGCCTAACCAGAAAAGTATTAAAGACTTAATTTTGGATGAATATCATAAGATTCCATATGCAGGCCACCCTAGATACTAGAAGCTGATTACCGGGCTTAGAAAATAATATTTCTGGCATGGCATGAAGAAGAATGTAGACGAGTATTTGATTTGCTGTCTGGAATGTCAGCAAGTGAAAACAGAACATCAACATCCAACCAAGTTACTGCATCCACTGCCAATTCCGGAATGGAAATGGGAGACCATTTCGATCAATTTCATTACAGGACTACTTAGGTCCAAAAATCAAAATGATTTGATAATGGTGGTAGTGGATAGTTGAGCAAATCTGCTCATTTCATACTAGTGCAATCAACTTACAAGGCTGTACAAATCTCTAACATATTCATGCAAAATATTTTCATATTACATGGACATCCAAAAATTATAATTTCTAATCGTGATGTAAAATTTAGATAAGCTTTCTGGAAAGCTTTATTTGAGGGATTGGGCACACAGCTAAATTTCAACACTGCTTACCACCCTCAAATAGATGGGCAGATTGAGTGGGTAAATCAGGTAGTGGAGGACATGTTGTGAACTTATGTGATGCAGTAACCCTCCAAATGGGAGGATTACCTACATTTGGTAGAATTTTCTTATAACAACGGCTATCATACGTCATTACAAATGAGCCTGTTTGAAGTTTTGTATGGGTGCAAGTGCCGAACACTTTCAAGTTGGGGAGGGCCGGAAGATAAGTGGATGCTAGGACGTGAGATGTTAGAATAAATGGAGGAAATGGTAAAGAAGGTTCATTCCAATTTAAGGCCACTCAAGATCGACAAAAGAACTTTGTCGACCGAAAAAGGAATTTTTGGGAATTTCAAATTGGAGATCACATCTATGTGCAGGTACGAGCTAATAAAAGTACATTACAATGGAGTAGATGTGCTAAGTTGGCACCTCGATTTTGTGGCCCTTTCCAGATCCTGACACAAGTTGGACCAGTGGCCTACCAGCTTACGTTGCCCAACCACATTCGTGTGCACAATTTTTTCCATGTTTCCATGTTAAAAAAATATGTTTATGATCCTAAACATATAATCAATTGGTAAGATATACAGGTAAAATAGTTTGAAAAAATTTGTCAAAAGAAAAGTATTAATAGTTAAAGGGACTGACTAGAATGTTTTTTTATAGGTCTAACTAGAAGACAAGTTCTTGGTCAAACCTCTTGTTATACTCGATCTGAGAGAAGTAATGTTGCATAAACAAGTTATCACCCAGGTTAAAGTTCAATGGCAACACTTTGGCCCAGAAGGTTCCACCTAGGAGGATGAGCAGGTTATGAGGGAAACTTGTCCGGGTCTGTTTGCAGTAGAAAAACATCAGGATGATGTTTGATTTTAGGGGGGGGAGATGTGATGTCCTGAGAAAATTGCAATTATTTTATTTACTGCAGTAAAACAAAAACTGGATCTTATTATTATTATTTGAATTTACGTATTTAAAATTTTATAATTATGAATGAAACAAATATGGAGTGTTAACAAATCTTGTAACTCTTTCATATCAGGAAGTTGAGATATGTAGTTACCTAACCCTAACTACTTCCCTAATAATGAATTCTCCAAGAAGGGATCAAGAAGGTAATTTTTGAGGTACCTGAGATAACAAAAGGAGAAAAAGGGGAATGTCTGCCATGCTGGAAGGCCAGATGGTTTGAGAGCTAAGTCTGGTGGTGACCATATAGTTGTGGATGTTGTGACTTATAAGTCTTGCAAGAAGGCATCTGTCTTGTGAGAAAAAGCTTGGGAGGAGGCTTGGACCTGAAAGCAAGTCTCATGGCTGGAAGGATAAATCTCAAATATATAGTTGTGACTTCAACAACCAACTATCGTAAACACTGAATCCAGGTAAGTAATTAAACTACCTTGTTTATTTTGGTTGTGAAACTAAAAATTAAAGGTTGAGGGATATGAACACTTAAACTAGATAAATAGGTGGCCTGAAGGCACTAGTCTGGACTATGTTTTTATACACCTATATATGGTAAGGAAACAAAGATAAACCCTGTGAACAGTCGAAAAGGAACAATACAATTTTTAAAGATGTAAGAACAATAAATGCGAAATCAAAATGGATAGTCTTTTCTTCAGTTACATTTATATTTTAACAAAAGAAAACAAATTGATAAACAATAGCTTTCTGAAAATCGGATACAGATAGTTAAAAATAAATGAGTTAATAATGTAAACCTGCTCCAATCTAGAGAATATTGTATCAATAAGGAAATCATTTAGTGAGAAGAACACAGTGGCCTCAAACCCTGTCAATTGCCAAACTAGAATAAACAAGACACAAAATCATAATAATTCATTTTATAGGCACGTGTTGGGTTGCTAGAGACAGAATAAACAAAGGGGCAATACAATCTCAAATTATCTGTAGTCGAAGAAGATTGGAACCCTCTGGCTTAAAACAAATCCAACAAGGATGATAATACCAGATTCAAGTCGAAATCGCCCTCATCGAAGCATATAATCAAATGCTCGGAGGAGCTAGAGCCCAGAATAGAACCCCAGGCCAAGACTTTGAAAATAATTGATTAAAATTAGCCAAAGAAAAGCCGATAAGAATGAATATGAAAATCTAAAGACAAAGTGCTAATTGATATTTTAATTTCGAGACAGAGTAAGCAACTGACCATGAAATTCAAATGCAAGTGAATGAGTTTGTTTATTGCCTGAACTGAAATTTAAACATTACAAGCAAATCTAAAGCGAAAGCTAGAAACATAATTCATCAACTGTACAAGCGGAACTTCAACAAAAAGTCCTGAACTGAAATCATTTAACTGTATATGCAGTTTATAGTGCAAACTTGGAACTGGTAAGTCAAAGCTGGTAACAAAAGAAATAACAAGTTCAACTAGGGTCGAAACTGCTTTAGAGCAACCTCGAGGGGTTTAAAAAGGTAAAAATTTACATGAACCCTCATCATACTATGCTACTGTCAGTTAATTATCATTTATTACATTGACAGAGGCTTGCCTTAGAAAGGTGAAGCGGTTCTACAAACCCAGATGAACCAGTGGAGCAATAATTTCATCAAAACAAACTGAACACTTAAAATTCTAGACTTTAACTCTGTGGAGGTTGATCAAGAAGAGGCCATAACCAAACAAAAACCCATAACTGAATCCGTTCAGACCTTGCTGATTAAAGGCCACCAGAGGAAGAAAATAATCTTATACATACCCAAAGCAGTAGCTAAGGCCAGAATCATAAAGCGATGGCAAAACTTTGGAGGAAGCACCTTGCAACGATACCTTGAGTGCTAAGGTGCCTCTAGAGGAACCTGAAACAAACCCAGAAAGAGTGTTACCATGATAGCAATATAATGAAACAACATTTCATAGAGTCAAGCTTAACGAAAGATGAAAATACCTATCAGGGCCGCGCGATGGGTTGAATCTGCAATAGGAACAGAGCCATGAAACCGCTCCTTAGCCACAGAAGCAAGGCATATGGCAACCTGCAGTGAATTCATGGAGTAAGCGAGACACCAAGAGGCCAAACCAAGCAAAGAGATGTTAATTGAACACAATGGAACCTTACCAAAGTGCAACTGAGACTACTAGGAAAAGACTCTGTTGTTGGATGAGCTCGAGCGCGCTTGACCATCGATGGAGTAGAGATGCCGAGGAGAGAAGGACAACTGGTGAACAAACGGAGGGATTTCCGAGACCTGTTCCCGCCAATGCTCGAGAGGACAAAAGGGTTATATTAGATTAAATGAAAATCCATTGATCATCAATGAAAAATCCAAACAGTGTACAGAACCATTAATTCCCGAGTTAATGAATTCATAATGGTGTAACGTATTGCATGTGGTAAGAATAACATATATTTATATGTTATTCGGAAGGAAATGTATATGATCACGTTACTATAGTTTAACATTGTGGGATTTGTTTTTCTTTTTTTCGATATCTATGTGGAGAAATGGACATTCTATATATATATATATATAATTAAAAATCACTTCAATATAATATGAATGCAAGTTAATTTTTTTAATTAAAATGTAAAATAAATACTAATTTTGTTAATTATTTCATTTCTTAGAAATCAATCATTTAGCAATACTAGATTTCACTATAATAGAATGTTTAATGTCTATACCATAATAAAAATTAACAAAGCTTCTCAAATATTCATTTTAGTTGAATAAAGATGTAATTTAAATTTAATTACAGAATATTGAATACATAACTTGATTTTTAAATAAAGATGTAACCTTAATTTTAAATATAAATATTTAGTTTTAACTATTCAATAACAAGTTGATTAGCTGGTTATTTAAATTTTTTAGTTTTAATATTTCATAATTTATACAAGTTAATTAGCTAGTATTCAAAAATCCATTTTCAAAATAACAACTTTTCTTACTTAAGTTATAATAAAAACTATTTGAATATATCATTTATTTTAATATAAAAATATAATTTGAAATTTTAATTATTATAGTTTTTTTTTCAATATTTTATTTATTTATTTATTTATTTTTTTCGCACATATCATTTCAACTAAATAAACTCAAAATTATATACAAAAAGTTCATACATATAAATGAGCAGTGACATGCCAAATGTTTCATGAGTAGATTGATGTTGGTGATTGCTCGATGGTCTTGCGAGCTAGGGTTTGCAGAAGAAATTAAGTGTTGGGCACCATGGAGGGGCATAAGGGGGGAGTATCACTCTCTCCTATAGTCAAGCAGTCTCCAATTGCGGCAAGAAACCGCTGGAGGCTGAAATGGGTTTTTAGGAGGAGGAAAATAGGACATCAGAGATGCACAGGAGCAGGAGAATAGGCGGGAAGATGTCACAAGAGAGAAAAGAATAGAGGAAGATAATTAGAATGCAGAAACCTAAAAACAAAATGGACCGTGTAAGCCTAGGAAAACTATCACACCCAGAGTGGTTTTGAGTGATCCAACGCTACAGGTGCATAGGGATCACATGGCAACTTATGTAGTCATTTGCAAATTCATGGGGTTATGGCCAACAGAGAAGGCTTTACATGCATGGATAAAGAATCACTAGAAACCTAAAGGGGCTATAAACCTACACCTTGGTTCAAAAGGTTTATTCACTATAGTATTCACTAACATTGAGGATAAAGACAGGGTGTTTGAAGGTGGGCCCTACTTCTATGCTGCTGTAGGCCTTTACATGCAGCCTTGGGTGATGAATTTTGTCCCGGAGCGAGAGATTTTCACTTCGGTCTCGGTTTGGGTAAGACTCTACTCCTTACCATTGGATTATTGGCAACCAGAATCATTAACAACAATATGAAATAAACTAGGGAATTTTGTAAAAATATTTGAGGCCACTAGGCGGGGAAAGTACACATCCTTTGCATGTATATGTGCAGATATGGATCTCTTTGGAGCTCTACCGGATGAAGTGATTCTTGAAGTTTTTGATGAAGAATGGTTACAAGTGATGGACTATGAGAAAGTTCCTTTAAGATGCCGCAGATGCCATGAACATGGGCATTTATTCAGGGACTGCCCTCTAAACAAAATAGAGAGCGGAACTAAAGCTACCTCAAGGAAAGAAACTGACAACTTTCACAAAGTGGGAAATAAAGGTAAAGGAGGGAGAAAGTTTAAAAAAAATCAACGAGGAAAAGCAGACAAGCTAGAATAGGTACAAGGTACTAGAAGAAGAAGAGGAGCTAGATAAGGCAAATCAGACTCTGGAGGATAGCCCAGAGGAGAAGGAAGAGGAAGAAAATATGGACGAAACACATGACAATAACCAACAAAAGGAGGATATGTTGAGTACCATGGAACTCGATAAGGACCAAGAGATGACCTCGAGTGAGGTGGAAATGGAGGATCATGAACTGCATGATATTATCGAAAGGGAGCATCTAGATTTGGAAAGGAGCAAGGAACCAATAAAGGAATGGATTCACTACCACAAGAGGAGTTCAATAGAGTGCAGCAGTTGTTTCTGTGGAGAAATCAGGAAAAAGGGTTGGGATTCAAAAGAAACCTTGAGAGTCAGGACAACGAAGGGGTGAAAACTATGAAGACCACATCGGGACTTGCTCCCAGGAACCCTAGCAGGAAAAGGGGTAGGAAAAAACAAAACGAGTTGCTGATAGAATGTGGAAAACTGATGGTAGATTCAGGTAAGATGAAAGACCTAACCAATTACTCTTTTACAAATCTTTCTTAATGAAGCTCACAACTTGGAATATTAGGGGTCTAAGGAGTAAAAGGAAACAAAGGATTCTTAGCAATAGAATGAAAGAAGAAAAAACAGATATGATTTTCATCCAGGAAACTAAATTTTCAGTGGAAAAAATAAGAGAAATTCACAGCAAATGGCTTACTGGATATGAATTTCTAGAAGTCAAAGCAGACAAAATAGCAGGAGGTATTCTCACACTTTGGAACCCCCCAAAACTTGGTATCTTGGATGCTGAAGCATCTAGGAACTATTTATCAGTGGTTATTCAACCTTTGGGAGACAGGGAAGTTTATTTAATCACAAATGTTTATGGTCCACAGAAGCCCGGCGACAAACTCAGACTACTTACTTCACTGGAGGATCTAAGAGACATACATTTAGGAATACCATGGATTTTGGGAGGGGGCTTTAATATGATCAGATCCCTGTCGGAAAAAAAGGGTGGAACCAGATCACTAGGCAGATACTTCGTAGCATTTCAGAATTTTATAAACAATATGAGGTTAGTAGACACAAAGACAAGTAATGGCCTCTTTACCTGGAAAAATAAAAGGGGAGGAGAGTCTCAAGTAGCCTCAAAGCTAGACAGATTTATTATCTCAGAGGACCTTATACTCACAGGCCTTGACATGTCAGCGATGATACTCCCTTTTGGTGGCTCGGACCATTGGCCTATTCAACTTGAGGCTTCCTGTATAGGAACTCCAAGAAACAGACCTTTTAGGTTTGAAAATATCTGGTTCACCCATCCAGAATTCATCAACAATATTGAAAAATGGTGGAAAGAGGATATGTAGATTCGGGGTACGAGAATGTTTCTCTTGCATAAAAGATTGAAACATATCAAAACTAGGCTCAAAGATTGGAATAAGAATGAGTTTGGCAACATTTTTGAAGCTAAAAAAGTTGTTGAAAGGAAAATACAGGAAATTAATCAGGCCCTTATCACCGATGGCTTTGACGAGGGAAGAAATGAACAAGCTAACAATCATCAACAAAAATGGGAAGAATTATGCAAACAAGAGGAAATATTTTAGAGACAGAAATCAAGAGTACAATGGCTAAAACAAGGAGATAGGAAGACAAGGTTTTTCCACAAATCTACCATGGAGCATAGGTCTCACAATAGGATCTCAAAAATCAAGGATTCTCAAGGTAACCAACTCAACACCCACAAAGATATAGAAGTTGTGTTGGTTCAACATTTCCAAAGCATCACAGAGGAACCTCTCTTAGACAGATCACAATTCATCAGTGACTTCACAAAGCACATTCCTAAGCTAGTAACAAGAGAAGATAATTGTAATCTAAAAAAGCCTGTGAATGAAGAGGAGGTTAGTGAAGTCATCAAAGATATGAAAAATGGGAAGACGCCAGGCCCAGATGGTTTCAATGTAGATTTCTTTAAAGCATGTTCGGGTATTGTCAAGCAGGATATTCTTAATGTGGTGGAGGACTCCAGGAAAAATAGGAATGTTTTGAATGCGCTAAACACATCTTTCATTTCCTTAATTCCAAAATAGGATAATGCTATGACACCAGACAGATTCAAACCTATAGCTTTATGTAATGTGGTGTATAAAATAATTTCCAAAATAATTGCCAACAGGCTTAAACCCCTTCTACCAACTTTGGTTTCTGTGGAGGAAATTGGGTATGTAGAAGGCAGAAAAATTCTCAACAATATTATTCAAGCTCATGAGGTGGTTCACTCTCTTATAAGCAACAGGTAGGCAGGAATGATTATGCAATTGGACCTAGAAAAGGCTTATGATAAGTTAAATTGGGCCTACATAAGGAAAGTTCTTCTAGCTTATGGATTTGACCACAACTGGGTGAGATGGGTAATGGCCCTTGTAACTACCTCTAGTTTCTCAATCCTGTTAAATGTTTCTCCATCAAAGCCCTTTAATCCTTCAAGAAGTCTCAGATAGGGAGGTCCTCTCTCCCCCTTTCTCTTTATTCTTATGATGGAAGGACTAGGCCTAGCTATCAAGGCTGCCAAAGAAGAAGGTAAGATCCAGGGTCTCAAACTAATTGGGAACGGATATGCTTTGACCCATCAAGAATTTGTGGATGACACCATGCTACAGGGCATACCTATGGTCAAGGAAGCTCTAGCTTACAAACAAATCTTGAAAGACTTTGTAATGGCTACGGGCACAGAGGTAAGCCTCTCCAAATCAAATATTTTCCTTTTTAACACTAATATTGCTATTCAGAGAAATATTTCCAGCATTCTAGGCTTTCAAAGAGATATGCTACCATCCAAATATTTGGGAGTACCACTAACAGAAAAACCTCTAAGCAAGACAGTTTGGGAGCCTGTGATTAATAAGCTACAGGACAAGATACAAAAATGGACAAGTAGGTCTTTGAACTTAGCAGGTAGGCTTGTGCTTACAAAAGTTGTCCTACAATCTGTTCCCATCTTCATGTTCTCAGCCTTCCAGCTCCAAAAGGAGTCATGCAACTATGCAAAAATATCCAAAGATATTTTCTTTGGGGTAAAGGGGAAGAAAAGAAAAAATGGGCCCTTGTAGCCTGGGAAAATATTTGTAAACCAAAAAGCACATGGAGGTTTAGGACTGGATGATCCTAAAGTTCCAAACAAAGTTTTGGGGGCAAAATTATGGTGGAGATGGCTAAAAGATACAGATGCCCCGTGGGCACAAACTTGGAAACAGAAATATGCAAACAAATGGCAAGACAAGGATCACATTAGAATGTCTGGAATCATCAAAGGCTCCCACATCTGGAACAAAGCTTGGGAGAATAGAGACATCGTTCATAAAAATAGTTTCTAGGAAATTAGAAATGGAAACCTTGCATGGTTTTGGGAGGATAAGTGGCAACAGGAACCTAAATTGTTAAGAGCAGACTTTGCAAGTCTTAATAATGATACTGACATCAAAGGGTTACTCAGAGTAAATGAATTTTGGGATCAGGCAAATAACGGAGGAAAATGGAGAATTTGGAAGGAACTGGATTATAGGGATAATGCCCCCTTGAATGCACATGCTGATGCTCTAAAAACCATCTTGGAACAAAGGAAGATCCTAATATCAGCTGATTCAGACCAACTGAGATGGGGTAATAACAATGAAGGCACCTTTAACCTTAAAGAGGCAAAACGCATAGCCCTTGGGCTTGACTCGACAAACCTGGATGGGGTTTGGAAGAATCTTTGGTAGACCCAAGGATGGATGGAAATAAAACTGTTCATGTGGTTAGTGCAGCATAAGAAAATCCTAACATGGGAAAACCTCCGGAAAAGAGGTGTTTTAGGCCCATCCAAATGCCAACTATGTGAATCACAAGAAGAAACTATGGATCACCTTCTCAACCTCTGTACATTTACTTCCATGTTGTGGAATGGGATTGCCTCTATTTTCAGACAAACAGATAGGGACATGGGTAGCATCACCAGCACCCTAAAGAATTGGAGGAAAAACTTCTTTGATTATGAAACTATCAACAAAGCTTGGGCTTTAGCTCAAATCTTCATAATCTGGGATATCTGGAAAGAACGCAACAACATAGTTTTCAAAAATAAAAAGGGTTCTCCCCAGAGCATCATGGAACAAATTTTAAGACAACTCAAGGAGACAGTAGGAACTCTAATGTAAAAACCCCCTAAGAATCCCCTTTCAGATGCTGATGTGCAGATACTACTTCAGTTGGGTATGCAGGGGATTATTCCTCAAGGTAATAACAAAAATACGAATCAAATTGTTACTGATAAAGACTTATGGAATTCTCCCCCTTAGGGATTTATGAAATGCAACATAGGTGGGGCCTCAAAAGGAAATCCGAGCATGGCTAGGTATGGGGGAGTGATAAGGGATGAAAAGGGTTGCATACAATGAAATTTTCATTGTAATTTGGGGAAAGTCACAAACAATATGGTGGATGTCATGTCTCCTAACACTCTACACGTGTCAATACAAAAGAGAATTCCAATAATATTTTTTTTTGTTTAAACATTATTATGGACAACTATTAAGTCGGACAACCTTCCGACTGTCCTCACCACTCTGGTTAATAAGAAATTTTTCACAAATGGGATATTGTTTCATGGTGTTGTTAAAGGCCTGGTACCACCAGTACCACCTATCATAACTCTCCTCGCACTTTGGGAAAATCGACACCTATTGTCATATCTGTACATTTGACGGCTTTATATTACACTTGGCTATTTCATTTAATATGAAATGGATAAGTTGTACAACAGGTTTAATGTTTGGGTTTATGGTGTTAAATTTTTACTACTCTTCCCTCTACATGGCACGAGCAGGCCCTTCTCTCCACAGTCACTCACCTCGAGCCTTCCGCCACATCGACGGAGGATGGGCTGGTTGGTGATCCGACGGTTCAGCTTTTTCGAGTTTGGTCTATCCAGTTCTCGGTTACCCGGTTGCATTTTCATTTCCACCATTTAGCGTTGGCTTTGTCTCTCCACCTTGTTTCTCTGTGGGTCTGCTCTGCCTATCATTCCAGGCCTTGGACGAGTTTAGGAAGCCACCAGATGCATGGATATGGCATCCTTATCGCAACCCAAAAACCGGGTAAGGATCTCCATTGTAATTTTAATACTTCTCACCTCTGTAAATCTATTTTTTTGTTGTTAAACATTTCCCACAACTCCCGGCTAGCAAATGTTAATGTGGTGCTTTCTGGTTGCAGGGTTCTCCTCAAGAATCCAAGACTCTCAGGCATGGCTACGGAGTAGGCATCTTACCAGTCTTCATTGTTCAGGATTCCTGGGTAAGAGATTGTCTCCGGTTAGCTGTTCATTGACTGAGCTTGGCTCTTCTGATGTTATGAATATAAGTTTGTCGACTTTTACTATTTTTGGTACACAACACATCGAAGTCTTGTTGAGTTAACAATGGGGTAATTTTAACAGCCGAGAGCTGTAGGGTTTCAGACCTATACCCTTAGGCGGGTAGACGTGTTTTGTTTTGGTTTCTACATCATTGAGTTAAAAAGTGGTTGCCCTTATGTAAATATGTAATTTTACTTGATCCCTGGTTTATCCTGTGGCTTATATGGTTGTGCTTGGTGAGCTAGAAATGTACTGAGAAGCTTTCCTCAGGTGATAACCTCAATGAAGCTGTTCACAATGTATTGATTTAAGCTTACTCACTCTGTTTAATATGTGTTGCATGACTCTTAAGCTTTATAGCTCACTGCTAAAGGGTTGTCGTTCCCATGTTACATTCAGTTGTATAATATAATGAAATGTTTACCAATTTTCGCTTCCTATTCGGATGTTTGAATATGTGCACATATCAGCCCTTGCCTGGATTTTCCATTTGTTTTTTTTTAATGGTTAATCAGGATTCAGAATAATTTCAACGCTATCTGTCAATAATTCTTGTCTCGGTACTGTATGATTATGTTCCATACTGTTTTCTTGCTGTTTCCATGTATACATCCGGATAACTAAATCTTGCATGTAATTTACTTAAATTATTTGACTGTGGTGAAATCCCTTCCAGTAGGGTTCGGGAGGTCTGTTTTGGCAACATATCTCTTGACGAGCTTGCTTGCACGATACCGTGTATACTCCTATCCAACTTTCTGTGGTCCGACCTCGGGTGCATCCTGAAGAGGAAATTTTCCCACATATCATATGTTGTGGATATTTGTGACTTACCTGAGTTCCAGTTTGTTGTTTTGTAAATGAAATATTTATATAACAGGGTTGCAACACTAGACCCAAACCCAGGTTATTGCCCACATGCAACATAATCTATAGACCCATATCATTTTGGGTTTTACCCTCATCATTCTTACTATTGTTAATAGGTAAAATATTATTCCATTTTTGTTATTTGTTTCCTGAGCGTGAAATAATTGATTACAGTTTCGATTTATATTTACCAAGTAGGGTTTTGGTTAGCAAATTGGTAACGTTTTTATATATCATATATCTACCACACCCTAGAGGTCTCTCTTCCCTCATGCCAGGGTTATGCATGGTCCAGAATCTTTACGAAACCCTACAGTTTCACTACGGTTAACATCCACTCACATGCCTTTCCAGAACTTAAGAGGGTTTATATACTTGCCCCTTTCTTTTCTTTTCCTGTTTCTCTGAGAGCTGAGTTTCAACAATCAATCTATGTTTTATTTAAGAGTCAATTCTGTACCAGAGGGTTTCAGCTACGTTTCTATTTTTTTTTTTGTTTTTATTTCCTATGAATGAAACAAAGCTTAATCATACATAGTAGTTAGTATTTTCAGTACCTGTTTTTTTTTTATGTCGAATTCGTTATTCGAAAGAATTGTTCACCTCAGTTCTCTGAACTAATCTGACTCGCGAAGCACTCCAGAAGCTCGGCCTTTCCTTTGTCTCCCCCTTCTATTTTTCCACCCAACCTTGAGATTCGTCTTTCAGGACCAGAATTCCCCCCCTTGCTCTCTTGCAGGACCACTGTCCTCAGCAAGATAATTGCACCAAGTGCTTGGCTATCTGGTCATCAGCAGACTTAGCCATTTGTTTCTTTTTCTTTTTCTCTCTCTGCCTGTCCTTACAACAAAGATTTTGCCTCCCCCCTCTTCATTTTCTCTGGAATCCCTTCCAGTTAAGGGAGGTAGTTAGGGTTTCAGTTAGAACAACATTCTTTCCCCAACTTCCTTCTCAAGAAGTTGCCAGTACTTCAAAGAATATATATTATATATATTTTTAAAAGAAAATAATAAAATATTATTAAGTTTCAAACAACAATAATATCATATGCAATTTATCTTTTACCATAGTAAAACCAAATATTTACATTTTCCCGGGGCATTACATCTTCCCCTCCTGAAGTTGGACATCGTCCCGATGTCGGATGTTCATGAACAACCTTGGGTAAGCTTTTTTTCATGAGCTCTTCATCTTCCCAGGTAGCCTCATTAGGCCCAAAGTGCTGCCACTACACTTTAACTTGGGTAATAGCTCGCTTCCGCAGCAGTACTTCTCTCTGGTCGAGAATGTTCAGTGGCTCGACCAAGATTTCTCCTTCTGGTTTGACCTGCACATGTAGTATCCTAAATCAGTTTCTTTGAAAGAAATCTTTTAAACTGGTCTACCATAAATAATTCTCTCCTGTACTCCTTCCATCTGATTACATGTTTAGGATCACAAAACATATTCTTTTAATACGAAGACATGGAAGACATTGTGGGCTCGGATGTGACTTGGCAGGGCGAGCTGGTAAGCCACCGACCCAATTATTGCTAAGACCTGGAATGGTCCACAATATCAAGGTGCCAACTTGGTACACCCGCTCCATTGCAATGTGCTCCTTTTTGCTTGAATTCTCACATACACATGATCACCGACTTGGTATTCTTTAAACCTTCTTTTCTGGTCAGCAAAGTTCTTTTGCTTATCCTAAGCGGCTTTTAAATTAGACCGTGCTTTTTTGACCATCTCCTCCATTTCCTTAAGCATTTCCAGACCTAACATTAATTTGTCTTCTAGACCACCCCAGCTTGAGGGTGTACGACACTTCCACCCATACAAAACCTTAAAGGGGCTCATTTGTAATGATGTATGTTAGCCATTATTGTATGAAAACTAAACTAAGCACAAATACTCCTCCCACTTAGTTGGTTGTTGCATTACATATGCCCTTAACATGTCTTCCACCACCTGGTTTACTCGTTCTGTTTGTCCGTTGGTTTGGGGGTGAAACGTTGTACTGAAATTCAACTTTGTCCCTAATTCTGTAAATAATGCTTTCCAAAATACCGATGTGAATTTCACATCACGGTCTGAAATGATTGTCCTTGGTAGCCCATGCAATCTAAACACGTTTTTCATGAAAATATGGGCAATTTGTACAACTCTATAGGTGGATTGCATAGGTATAAAATGTGCTGCTTTACTCAATTTGTCTACCTCCACCATAATAGAATCGTTATTCTTCCTTGTCTTAGGCAGCCCTGTTATAAAATCCATAGAAATGGTTTCCCACTTCCATTCCGGAATGGGCAATGGTTGCAATAACCCTACCGAGTGTTGATGCTCTGCCTTAATTTGTTGGAACTCCAAGCACCGTGCCAAATACTCGGCCACATTCTTCTTCATTCCCAGCCAATAGTATTCTTTTCGAAGCGCAATGATCATTTTCTGATATCTTGCGTGTCCAGCATAGTGACTGATATGAAATTCATCCAAAATTAAATTTTTAATGCTTTTTTGATTGGGCACATATAGCCTCTTCTTGTAGTGCAACATTCTAGCATCATCCACCTCATATCCTTGTTGATTTTCCTCGCTGGTAAATTGATGTAGTTGTTGTTTTATTTGCTGGTATACAATATCTTGCTCTGTTGCTTTTTTAATCATCTCCTCAAAGGGGCTTTTCCATTTGCTATAGGAGATTTCATATAAACACTGTAATTTCTGACTTAAAGCGTCCGTCACCCGGTTCTCTTTCCCCTTCAAATGTTTAATTTCAAAGTCAAAACCACTTAGGAAATCCACCCACCATGCTTGCCTAACATTTAAAGTGGGCTGGCTAAAATAATTGTTCAGACCGTGGTGGTTTGTCAATAATAAAATTTTTCTTGCCATAAGATAATGTCGCCACATCTTCAAGGCGTGTATGATGACTGCCAATTCTAATTCATAAGCAAAATATTTATGCTCATGCTCCTTTAGTTTCCTTGACTCGTAAGCAATTACCCTCCCTTCTTGCATCAACACGCCTCCTACACCTTCCTTGCTGGCGTCAGTGCACACCACATAGTCCTTATTAGGATCAGCGATGCTCAAAATGGGTGCGGTGGTGAGTAGATGCTTAAGCTGCTCAAAACTTCTTTGGCATTCCGAGGTCCATCTGAAAGCTCTTCCTTTTTTCTGTAAGGAAGTGATGTGATACGCTACTCTTGAGAATCCCTCTACAAATCATCTGTAATATCCAGCTAATCCCATAAAGGATCTGATGTCCTCTACATCCTTTGGTACAGGCCACTCCATTATGGTCTTTATCTTTTCGGGATCTACCGCGATCCATTCCTTCGTGATTATATGACCCAAATAATGTATTTCTTCCTTGAAGAAGTCGCACTTGCGGAACTTGGCATATAACTGGAGGGTTTGCAGCACTAGTCTGAGGCGCTCCTTGTGATCTTCCATAGTGCGGGAATATATCAGTATGTCATCAATAAATATCAACACAAATCTGTCCAAATATTGATGGAATATGCTATTCATTAAGAACATAAAAGTTGCGGGGGCATTAGTTAACCCAAAGGGTAGCACCACAAACTCATAATGTCCATACCTTGTTCTAAAAGCTGTTTTAGCTATGTCTTCTTCCTTAATCTTGATTTGGTGATACCCTGATCGCAAATCAATCTTAGAAAATACGGTTGCACCTTTCACTTGGTCGAAAAGCTCATCAATCTGGGGTAGACGATACTTATTTTTGATTGTCAGCTTGTTCAACTAGCGATAATCTATGCACATGTGAAGGGTCCTGTCCTTTTTCTTAACAAACAATACTAGAGCTCCCCAAGGAGACACACTGGGGTGGATATAGTTTTTATCTAACAATTCCTGTAGTTGCATCTTTAACTCTTTCAACTCAGGCGTACTCATTTTGTAGGGCACTCGGGATACCGGGGCTACCCCTGGTACCAACTCGATAGTAAAGTCTATATCCCGTTTAGGTGGCAGTCCAGTAATCTCTTCTAGAAACACATCAACAAATTCTTGTATCACAAGGATGTTGTCCAATGTAGCTGTTTTATCTTTCGAGTTAGCATAGCCCATTTGGATGGCATATATCTGACACCCCTTCTTAATGCATTTTGCTAACTGGGAGAAAATTATTGGCCGAACCTTTACTGCCTGCTTAATCCCTTGCATCTCTTGCCTTGCTCTAAGCTCATCTCTATAATAAATAGTCTTTGTTTTGCAGTTGACTAAGGACCAGTGTTTTTCTAGCCAGTCCATACTGATTAGAACATCATATGAACCAAGGGGGAGTACATTTATGTCTGCTTTCACTGGCTGCCCTACCATCTTTAAAGATCAGTTATTGACTTTTGCAAGTACTTGCCTCTTGGCCCCTGTAGCCAGTTGTACTAGCCACGGATTCTTGAATTTAACAGGTTGAAATTTACAATTCTCTACAACCTTAAGACTAATATAACTTAATGTGGCTCCAGGATCAATTAAAACAGTTATAGTAAGGTTTGAAATTTTACCTTCAAATTCCACCATGGTCGGCTGGTACACCGCCTGACGATCATCAAGGGCTGCATTAATCCTTGGTAGACTACGTCCTATATCGCCGACTGTCGATGCCTCATGGATTTGGGATACCTGTTTGGTTCCCTTTTGTTGAGGGAAATTTTTGACGTAGTGAGGCCCTCTGCAACCCCAATACTGCAGTGGAGGCCTTTCTGTCCCTTCGCTGTCTAACTTTACAGGCTGTTCACCGACTCTGGACTCATTGGTTGGCTTGGACCTGAGTGAATTTTTCTGTACAGTTTTGCTGTTTTGCCCCTTACCAACACCCTTACTACCACCACTGCAATTCCCTTTATTGTTTCCAGCCAACTTATTACTTCTCTTATCATTCCATCTTTTACCTGGAATTTCTCCCTTCTATTTACTCTACTGGTAACAAATCCTAGCTTTACGTATGGCTTCATCCATTGTCTTTGGATTGTCAAACTCAATCCTTTCCCGCATATTCAGAGGTAAACTACTGATGAACCTATGCACTTTAGCTTTTTCCTCTCTAATATAAGGCACATAACGAAGCAATGAAGTAAAACAAGTGATAAATTCGTCCATGGTTTGCTGTCCCAACCGCAAGTCATGGAATTCTCTTGCCTTTTCGTCATAAAAACGCTCATTCAAATATCTCTCCTTAAAGTACCTTTGAAATTTCTCCCAGGTTATGTTTTGTTCGCTTACTCTTCTTACGATCTTAACTTCTTCCCACCACAGGGCGGCTTTTCCCTATAATTGGAAGATGGCCAATTGTGCCTTAAGGTTGTGATCGTATTCATATAGCTGGAAATATTTATTCATATTAATCAGCCATGCCTCAGCTTCTTCCTCCTGTTCTCCATCAAAGTGTGGCGGTTTGATCTTGCGAAACTCCCCTTGCAACTCTATCCGTTGCCTTTTTGATGTCTATTGTTTGGATGCATTATCAGATCATTCCTCCTCCCTTTCTTCTGACCCTTCAAGTTCTATGTGGTGATGCTGCTCTTCTGACATTCTTTGCTGCTCCGTACTTGGATTTGCTGGCGGTTGGTTCTGTTTATCGGACATGCTTTTTATAATCCTCTCATGTTCCATACTTAGCCTTGCGTTATCTTCTCGTAACTGGGCCATTTCATTTTTCAATTCTTGCACTGTCTCCAAAATGGCTAGATTTGTATTGCGAGCCTCCTCTCCGAGTTGTACCCATAGCTCAGGGTTATTCTCAGGTCCAGTTACAAGTCCCTGACCCACCACATACCTGTGTGATGCACTGTTCGCTCTTCTCATACTGTCAGTCTTCTGTTTTCCTGTTCTTTAACATAAGAAAAGTGACAGAAACAAAAAAAGTCAACATACTAACTGTTTTTCTTACAGAGATGAAAATAAATTGTATGTGCTGTTCCTGTTATCAACTTTCAATTCCCAGAGGCCTTAGTTTTGTAACTGGGCTCTGATACCAAATTTTCATGTCTCCTAACACTCTACACGTGTCAATACAAAAGAGAATTCCAATAGTTATTTTTTTTTTGTTTAAACATTATTATGGACAACTATTAAGTCGGACAACCTTCTGACTGTCCTCACCACTCCGGTTAATAAGAGATTTTTCGGCAAATGGGATATTGTTTCATGATGTTGTTAAAGGCCCGGTACCACCAGGACTACCTATCATAACTCTCCTCGCACTTTGGGAAAATCGACACCTATTGTCATATTTGTACATTCGACGACTTTATATTTCACTTGGCTATTTCATTTAATATGAAACGGATAAGCTGTACAGAAGGTTTAATTTTTGGGTTTATGGTGTTAAATTTTTACTGCTCTGCACTCTACGTGGCACGAGCAGGCCCTTCTCTCCATAGTCACTCACCTCGAGCCTTTCGCCACATCGATGGAGGATGGGTTGGTTGGTGATCTGACGTTCAACTTTTTCAAGGTTGGTATATCCAGTTCTCGGTTACCCGGTTGCATTTTCATTTCCACCATTTGGCACTGGCTCTGTCTCTCTACCTTGTTTCTCAGTGGGTCTGCTATGCCTATCATTCCAGGCCTTGGACGAGTTTAGGAAGCCACCAGATGCAGGGATATGGCGTCCTTATCGCAGCCCAAAAACCGGGTAAGGATCTCCATTGTAATTTTAATACTTATTGCCTTTGTAAATCTATTTTTTTGTTGTTAAACATTTCCCACAACTCCCGGCTAGAAAATGTTAATGTGGTGCTTTTTGGTTGCAGGGTTCTCCTTAGGAATCTGGGACTCTCAAGCATGGCTGTGGAGTAGGCATCTTGCCAGTCTTCATTGTTCAAGATTCTTGGGTAAGAAATTGTCTCCGGTTAGCTGTTCATTGACTGAGCTTGGCTCTTCTGATGTTATGAATCTAAGTTTGTCGACTTTTACTATTTTAGGTACACAACACATCAAAGTCTTGATGAGTTAACAGTGGGGTAATTTTAACAGCTGAGAGTTGTAGGGTTTGAGACCTGTACCCTTACTCGGGTAGAGGGGTTTTGTTTTGGTTTCTACAACATTGAGTTAAACAATGGTTGCCCTGATGTAAATATGTAATTTTACTTGAGCCCTGGTTTATCCTGTGGCTTATATGGTTGTTCTTGGTGAGCTAGAAATGTACTGAGAAGCTTTCCTCAGGTGATAACCTTAATGAATATGTTCACAATGTATTGATTTAAGCTTATTCGCTCTATTTAATATGTGTTGCATGACTCTTAAGCTTTATAGCTCACTGCTAAAGGGTTGTCGTTCCCATGTTACATTCAGTTGTATAATATAATGAAATGTTTACCAATTTTCACTTCCTGTTCAAATGTTTGAATATGTGCACATATCAGCCCTTGCCCAAATTTTCCATTTGTTTTTTTTTAATGGTTAATCAGGATTCAGAATAAGTTCAATGCTATCTGTCAATAATTCTTGTCTCGGTACTGTATGATTCTGTTCCATACTGTTTTCTTTTTGTTTCCATGTATACATCTAGATAACTAAATCTTGCATGTAATTTACTTAAATTATTTGATTGCGGTGAAATCCCTTCCTGTAGGGTTTGGTAGGTCTGTTTTGGCAACATATCCCTTGACGGGCTTGCTTGCACGATACTGTGTATACTCCTATCCAACTTTCTGTGGTCTGACCTTGGGTGCATCCTGAGGAGGACAGTTTCCCACACATCATATGACGTGGATATTTGTGACTTACCTGAGTTCCAGTTTGTTGTTTTGTAAATGAAATATTTATATAATAGGCGTTGCAACACTAGACCCAACCCCAGGTTATTGCCCACACGCAACAAAATCTATAGACCCATGTCATTTCGGGTTTTACCCTTATCATTCTTACTATTGTTAATAGGTAAAATCTTATTCCATTTATGTTATTTGTTTCCTGAGCGTGAAATCAATGATTGCAATTTCGATTTATATTTACCAAGCTAGGGTTTTGGTTATCAAATTGGTAACGTTTTGCTATATCATATATCTACCATTCCCTAGGGGTCTCTCTTCCCTCATTCCAGGGTTATGCGTGGTCCAGAATCTTTACGAAACCTACAGTTTCACTACGATTAACATCCACTCACATGCCTTTCAATAATCAATCTATGTTTTATTTAAGAGTCAATTTTGTACCAGAGGGTTTAAGCTACGTTTCTATTTTTTTTGTTTTTATTTCCTATGAATGAAACAAAGCTTAATCATATAAAGCAGTTAGTATTTTCAGTACCTGTTTTTTTTATGTCGGATTTGTTATTCAACAGAACTATTCACCTCGGTTCTCTGTACTTTTGTGACTTGCGAAGCACTCCAGAAGCTGGGCCTTTCCTTTGTCTCCTGCTTCTATTTTGCTACCCAACCTTGAGATTCGTCTTTCAGGACCAGAATCTCCCCCCTTGCTCTCTTGTAGGACCACTGTCCTCAGCAAGATAATTGCACCGAGTGCTTGGTTATCTGGTAATCACCAGACTTAGCCATTTATTTCTTTTTCTTTCTCTCTCTCTGCCTGTCCTTACAGCACAGATTTTTCCTCCCCCCTCTTCCTTTTCTCTGGAAGCCCTTCCAATTAGGGGACGTAGTTAGGGTTACAGTTACAACAACCTTATTTCCCCAACTTCCTTCTCAAGAAGTTGCCAGCACTTCAAAGAAACATTTATTATATATTTTTTAAAAGAAAATAATAAAATATTATTAAGTTTCAAACAACAATAATATCATATGAAATTTATCTTTTACCATAGTAAAACCAAATATTTACATTTTCTCGGGGCATTACAACGGAGCTCATGGCTCTTGAGCAATGCTTGGAAATCCTAAAGAACGACAATATTCATAACATCATAATTGAAGCAGACTCTGAGTTCAAAATCAATTTGGTCAAGAAAATTTGTTATGGCTCAACTCTGGAAAAAGTTTCGAGACATTGGAGGCTTCTTCAGGTTTATCAAAGGATCCAATCCCACCTTCAGAACATGAGAACCCTAATTTTGATGCATGTCCACCGGACAACCAACAAATTGGCGAACATGTTAGCCGATGAAGGCACTCTCTGTGATAAAAGCAGTAATAAATATAGATGGAAAGAGGTCCCCCAAGGCAGATTGAGGGATGAATGTCTCAGGCAGGCAAATGTGGACCGAGAACTCTATCAGAACAGGGGATTCTAGCCATTTGCAGAGTTCTAGAATGAGTTGTTGTACAGTCCACATGCAGTAGCAACCCAGAGACATTAATGAAAAAGAGAATCCAGTCCTTTGTCTATATTATTAGCCTAGAATGGTATAGACCGAAAGTTCTCGGGCGGGTGACGATTTACATCAAAGGCATTTATATAAAGTTATCTTATACCACAGATCAACTCCTCATTGACTCTACAGGGAGGTGGGATGGCGAACGTGCAGTTAGGAAAAATGGCGGCATTATGATCAAAGTTGTGTGGTAGTAGTACACATGTGTCTTGTCGCTGAATGATTGGCAATGGATGCAGTGAATTCATGGTAATTTAAGTCATGCCACAGTTAAGGCAGTTTTCGGGATTTGGGGCATCCTCAATACCCGAAGCTGTTTTCTAGAAATGAACCTGATGCCACTAATTTCTCAACACGTGGTTTAAGGAGGAGAGAGATACTGCCTTCATCAGGCGGGTATTCCTCCTGCTTCTTTTCAGCCCAATATACCTCTCAGCTGTTGGATCAAGCAGTTGCATATCAACGGCCTAGGTTCACTGTGCATGTTGATGGGTCCGGGTTATATTTCTGGTGCCCTTAGCAGACCTGAAATCTTTTTTACAGTTGGCTCTAATTCCTCTTTGGGTCCACTTTTAGTTTTTTCAGAGACATGTGCTTTCGTGTTGTTTTGTTCCTCGACCGTTGGATCTAGGATGACGGTTCGAGCAAGTTTTTGGGTACTAGGCTCAGTTCTCGAGCCGTTGGCTCTTTTCCCAAGGCACAAAGTGATAGCAAAATTCTTTGGCCCTCTTCTAACTTGGGTCTAATGTATTATATGTAATCTATTTTATACATATAAGTAAATAGAAGGACCAACTCTTACTTAAAGAAAAAGAAAAAAGATGAGCAGTGAAATGCCACCACAGAACTCTTGTTTAAAAAGTTTAATGTTGAAAAGTGTATAAAAAGAACAAATAATCTACTTATTATTTAAGATATGGTATATATATATATATATATATATATATATATATATATATATATATATATATATATATATATATATATATATATATAATATATATATATATCTAACACATTGTTATAAATACTTGTCAAAATACCATAATTAAAAAATATAAAAATGATTCAAATATATAAAAATAAAGTAAACACATCATATTAAAAATTTATATGCATTTTTTATTATTATTATTATTATTTTTAATCTAAAATGAAAATAACCAGTATCAAAGAAATTTCACATTTCACTTTAAACTATTTAATACTAAACCATATTTAATTTATAGTAAAGAAAAATAATTGTATTCTATAATTGTTATAATTTTTTTTAAGATCTAACAAGATGTTCCTTCCATATCTAATAAACCAATATCAATATCAATATTAATATATATTTCATTGTTTATAAATTAAAAAATAATCCTCTATTTTGACCTACCTTATTATCGACATGCCTTACTATGGAGGATCGATAGACATTTTGTCTATGGGGCTACCGGGGCATCGTTGGAAGTGCTTCTATTGTCTTGATTGGATCTCTACTCCCAGAGATCGGTCATTTGCTGGTGCATCCCATCCATTTCGTCCTCCAAATGGTGAATTTTGACTTGCTGCCTTTGCACTTGCTCTCCCATGGAAATATTTTGTTGTCAGAGGTCTAAGACTTCTGCATACCAATCCAATCCAAGGGAGGGTGAGGACATTGTTGTGCCATTTTTTATTGGCTACTGAAGCGATGATGGGTGAACCAACTTTGCAAAGGTGAGGACACTGTTGTGCCATTTTTTATTGGCTACTGAAGCGAGGACTGGTGAACCAACTTTGTAAATGATGAAAATATGTGGTGGTCGACAAGGTTGTATTCAAGGCTTCACAGAGAGTTGGAATCCAAATTGAGTGCCAATTCTCTCGCACCTGGAGAACAAGACCATATACATGGAGAGTTGGGACTTCCTAATTACCTTTCTTCTCAATTGGATTTCTAATTTGGATACTTCCTAGACTTCGAATAAAATTTTCAGAGTAGGAATTGGAAATTGCAGAAAAAGAAGTCGCTTTCCGAATTGTGGGGCATTTACTCTTCTTAGTCTGCACAAAGCTACTAATATTGTGAGGGTTGTGGAATCTTAAGTGAAATATCCAAGAGGCAGCAGTTCTAGAGAGGTTGAGACTCCATACAGAGAGGGAACACTTCGATGCCCATCATGCCTGAGATTTCAATTAAATAGAAATAAATTCTTCTTTTCTTATGTCTCTTGACCTCATCCTTCATGAATGGAGGAAGTACTTCAATTCGCTCCCACGCATTCAGAGTAAGACACTCTGTCATTTCTATAGAACGTTTCCAGAGGATAACCAATTGGGAGTGGTATGTTTCCTGCACGGGAATGGTATTGAGCACCAGAAAAGATCTGTGACATTAGTTTAGAGTTAATATATCTCATGTCTGAGATAATTACACTTGCCCTGGGATTGGAGGACTGTGCCAGTTTGAATGCACTAAATATTTGATCCAATTAGCCAGTGATTGTGGCATGACAACGGAAAATTTTGAGTCATACCTTATGTTGTAGATAAATTCACCAAGAAACTTGAGATCAAACTTAATTTAATTCATCTCCTTTAGGAGGAAATTTGATGCATGGAGATCGCTTACTTCTGGTCCCTTTTATGATTAGTGGATCAGGTAGGGAATTGTAATTCTGGAATAATTTCATCATGGGATGTCCATCTAATTTGTGGAACCTTTTACTTTATATTTCCCTTCTTTTAGCTGACATGTAATGTTGGATTGAAGATCTGCTTCCTTATTTTGTCCACGAAGAATATGAAAATAAGATTTGAGAGAGAGAATGTCTCTAGAATTCCATGGATTTTTTTGGAGGAAAGAAAGCTGATTATTCTTGGGGAAGGAGTCTTATTGGTGGTGTTGGATGATAATAAGGGAGTCTCTCAAAACTACAATATAAGGGATGTCTTGCTCTTTAATTAGTTGAAGACCGAGGTAGAGACTATACATCTCAGCGAAATTGTTCGGCCTATGACCCAACCCCTATGTAGAATTTAATTTGTTTCTCCTTTGAGATTAATGAGAATCCCTCCTCCTCCTTCCACCCCTAACTTACATTAGTTTTTAACACATACTATCTTGTTATTTATATGATTTGCATCCCTAAAGTTAATGTCGTGATAATTTTGAATACAACAAAGTAAAAAACCCTTCCTATGTCATGTTTATGTTTTTATTGAAAAATCAATATAGTGGATGAATTTGGAAATATTTTCACCATAAACACCTTATGCAACAATTGATACATTATACATATAATATCCACACAACTTATTATTATTATTATTATTTCCAAAGGGAAAAATTTGTACTTTTCCATTAAATAAAAAAAGGATTACATAGCTAGTTATATGTGTCAATACATTATTTTTTATGTCCCTACACACCATCTAGGTGTATAGACAAAAAAAAGTATAGAGATGTAAGATTCACATGTTAGTTCATTATAAAAATATCCACACAATTTTCACAAAAAGTGGAATATTATATAGTAAAAAATGTAACAGTCATAAAAAAAGTTCTTCTTTCAAAATAACCCTAGAGAAAGGTTTTGTTATGTTGACAGGAAAATATATATTTAGCCTCCAATATGCCTATAATTGACAACATAGTTTTGAATGAAGGCTTGTTGAAGAGAACATTTAGTATCATGTACTACTCCAATGGTAGTTGATAACTAGTTGAAATGTGGATTCTCCCATAACATAGAGAATGATTTCCCTGTCTTCCTTCAAAATAGATAAATCCATCTTCCTCATTGAGAGATTTCTTAGAAAGAAAGTAGTCCTAGAGGCTCCAATCCCTATGTATATGCTAAAAGGAGAGGAAAATAATTTTTTTAATCAATATAGTAATTTTGTCCATTCAGGGGGTCAAATTTAGAATCTGTAAGTTTCTTCTCCTTGATAGCCAATCAATGATGCATTTGAAATCACCATAGATCTGTAAGGAATCGATGTTAATGTGAGAAGAAAAAAATGAAAGTGCCTAACAAGTTGTTATTTATGCCTTTTTATTGGAGCCAGTCCCTGGGTTCAACCAAATGTGATGGGAAAGATCCCCTTGAAGAACTAAATGAGACCCCCCTCCGCCAAGGCCATCTTGAGAGGCTCCATAAAAAAATACAGCATGAGAGGAGAGAGGGCTCGTCAGGTAACAAAAAGGTCATACCAACTTGGGTTTATGAGGTCTCTATAATCCTTGAAAAACCAATGATCTAAGCATGTATGCAAGGTAGATTGATAGGTTAATCCTCCAATAGGGGAATTTTGAGGTCTGAAATGGGCCTCCTAGGAAAAATGTACAACCAAAATAAACTTTATAAGAACCAATAGGATTCAAGATAATGATGTCAACCATGGGGGACGATTCACCATTTTTGGAGTAAAAGAGTAAAAAGAATAAAAAATAATAAAATAATAAAACTACGTTTTCAACTCATATTTTCAATTTATATCCTTAAAGTTTTACTCAAATTTCGAATAGGAGTACTCATTGGATGAAAAATTTAATTCCTCATCCAAGGAGTACCCATGTTACATATTTTTGATGGACCTTGCTACACTAAAAATGAGAAATGAATGAAAAAACAAGATTGCAATCACATTTTTCATATATTTCTTATTTTTTGTATAGTAGGGTCCATCAAAAGTATGAAACACGAGTATTGCTTGGATGATGAATACAATTTTGCATCCAATGAGTGTTTCCGCTGAAAATTGGAGTAAACCCATAGGGAGATAAGTTGAAAATACGACTTGAAAAAATATTTTTTAT
>APFE031545609.1:58884-147661 GCA_000404065.3 Pinus taeda | reverse complement strand
AAACTTTGATGATGTAATATAATCTTATTTTATTATTTCCACCATTATTTTATAATTTTCTTAGGAGAGCCCATTTTAGACTTGAAAATTCCCCTAATGAAAATATGTGTTTATTTCTTACCTTCCAAATATACCCGAAACTAAAAATATAGCCAATGATTTGAAATTACCCATCTTGAGATCCCACTAATGAAGACAAGACTCAAGTGATGAGATGGGACCATTGTCCATAATGTTAAGAGAGGCAATAAATTCATTCCATAATGCCCTAGAAAAATCAAACTGAAAAAATAGGTGATTAATAAATTTTGGTCCCCTCAAGCATAAGTGACATACATTCGAACCAGAGAATTCTATGCAACATGTTGTCCCAAGTGAGGATGAAGTTATTTAAGGATAACCATACAAAACGTCTAAGTTTAGGTGGTATATACCATTTCCAGGTCTTCCTATGCCACCAAATGTCCTTGTGATTAAGCAATGAAGAAGAGATATAATTATAGGCTAGTATGGCTAAGACTCGACTAGATGAGGTATTCCAGTGATCTAGGAGGATCCCAAAAGGTCTAAAAATTGAATAACTAAAAACTTAGTGAAACCAACATCAAGTTGAAGATCTCATTGCAAGGAATCCAACAACATAAACAATGCCTCAACTCGAGTTTGTATGCAAAAGTTATAACCGGTCAAATTTCCAGTCAAACTTAGTATTAGACTAATTTCATTTATGCTCCATATAAATTTGGGTCGTCGCCAAAGTTTGCAGTCTAGCGTAAATTTGGTGGCATATGACTAAGATTGGTGGGTTTTAGTTGGGCTCCAGATAAGTTAGACCATGGCCAAAATTGGAAGCAATGGTCAAATATGGAAAGTTTCCAATAAAGTTGGTGATGGTTTTAAAATGGTTATATATAATATATTGTTTAATACAAAAAAAGGGGTTTGCAAGGATTGAACCTGTGACCCTTGCCAACTAAACACCTAACATACCACAGGACAACTAATATGCCAACAATGCAACCATTGTTAACTCTACCCACTCCTAGTTATATAAAACCACGCTAACCATTCAACAGAACAATGATTAGAGCCACGGCTTATGAAGGGTGGAACCAAGAGGGCCGAGCAGAACTAGGCGGGCATGATTTTTGAAGGGGAATATTCTCAAGGTATATTCCCTAGAATATTCTCTAGAATATTCTAATATAGTGGCTACAACCACCCTCCAAAACTTTTCCTTAGCTTCGTTTTGGAGCCTCCCTACCAACCATCCTCAGCAGCATGTCTTGCATTGTCAAGTACACGAGCTTCAATGGTTTTCTAGCAGATTTCCAGCCTATGTATGATAGCTTGTTGCATCCCCCTCATAGGTTGTTTCTACAAACTTGGTCCAGCTGCACGCTGAGCAGCGCCCTCAAGAAGTTGCACAATTCTGGAGGGGAACCATCCTTTCCTCCATAAATTGCGCAATCCTGACTGGCAGCCTGCTAGGCTCTAGAATTATGCAATTCTGCCTATTAAGCTTCACTGGAAAAACTATGCAATATGTCCCAACAGGACTACTCAGCCCAGAAATTGCACAATTCTAGGCAGCAGTTAGCTGCTCAGCCTAGAAATTGTGCAATCCCTCTAAGCATCCAACTCAGCTCCCTCCCAGAAATGTACAAATTTTCCCATTAGTCAAGCAGGCTGTTGCATGTGCCATTGGCTTGATTTGTTCCCTCCAGGACTGAGCAAAACTGTTTTGCATGCATGAACTTCTTCTCCCAAGGCAATAGGCAAATGCATCCCTTGATTTAGGGATATATTTTTAGCAGCTCGAGGTTACATGCAAGGATAATTTCGGAAACCACCTGCCAAGTGTTGCTTTCCCTAGATTTGTGGCATGTGTGTCACAACCTCGATTTTATTGAAACTCATCAACCAGATGCTCTAGATCTCATTCCTCACATCGAATTTGCGGCTCTGACATCCCACATTGCATCTAGGAGTCGTCAGCACATTCAACTCAATTGTTTTGGGGTAAGGCCGCTTTTCATGTCTTGTGTTGTGTTTCTGTCACTTTTTGTGTTTCACTTCATATGAGTGTTGTCTGCTTGATTTCAGTGAGCTCTCATTGTTGTTTTGATGTATGTTAGCTTGTAGAAGCATCGTTTCATTTTTCGTTCACATCTCACTACTCTTGCATGCATCACACTATTTTGCACGGACGGTCGCTGTTGCGGCAACTTGCTTCACACACATGCATTCTTTACATGTTTTCTAAATCCTGCACTTGCTGTTTGCATGAATGATTATTCACTCTTGTTTTCACTCATATCACCATGCACCCAGACTTCTCATGTTTTCAGTTGCCTGTCGGCTGGTCTAGTCTACCTTGGCTCGTACCGTGCCCTACTCGACTAGTACTACACATTTTCGGAAGCGAAGGCTTTGCATTCCCTCTAGAAATTGTGCAAGTCTAGCCCATCACTGACCTCCAGACTTGCATTATGAAATTCTTGGAGGCAGTGTCCTACTGGCCCCGAAAACCACACAATGCAGTTTGATGGTTGCATGTCACTGTTGACTGAAATTGCACATTGCACTATTTCAGTACTCAGTAGGATAGGATGGATTATGCATTGCACAGTTCCAATAGTTAGTTATTCTCCTGATAGCTTGAACTGTGCCCTTCGCAGTTTTGGCAGTCAGTGTCCCGACCTCTCGGTGGAAATTCCGCAACCTTCACGATCAATTACACAGGTATGTTACCAGTCAGTCCTCAAGTTTGTTTTAGTTTTCGACTCATAGATTGCTTTCCATGAGTGTTGCTATGTCTCCAGGCATCATAGGTGTTCGTCTGTCTCTCAGTAGCACAACTACAATGGCCTTCAGGAGATCAGAGTCAAAGGACACCATTGAGAGCCCAACAGGGTTTGCAGCCAAGCAAGTGTCTATGAGCTGGCCTACCTATGAAGACATCAAGTTGTTCGTAGACAAGGAAATCAAGATAATATGGTAGTAGAATTACAACAAGCATGACCATCAACAGCAGTATAAGGCATCACACCTGCATGCAATGAATTCAAGAGGAAGGTTGTTGACAACAGAGAGGCGGAACAAAGTTGCAAGCTCAAGCAGATCCACTTGTGATGAAAGAAACTTTAGAGACTCAAGCTATGAGGTGATGATGCAACATGAAGATCACATGAAAGTAGAGAACGAAATAGAGAAGGAGTTGCATGTGTTGAAGCAACAACTCAAGGAAGAACAGGAGTTGCATAGACGAGAGAATGAGTTGTAATAGGAATAGGTACATCAGGAGGTGCAACATGCACAGTTGGATGAAACTGCGCTCGTATAAGTTATAGATCCATCCCAACAGCTGGCACGAAGCAAACAAGGTGAGAAATATTGTTGATTGCATGCAAGGGAATTCAACAACATGCATGTCATTGTGCGCACGCATGTGATCCCACCCATTTGGTACACTCACCGAGGTGAGACAAGAAGCAAGTCCAACTGGATTTGAACATGTATTTTGATAAGTTAATGCACATGGCCACCAACACATACTTGGAGAGTAGCATAGACACTATGCATCAACATGTTGCCAGTCGGTTGCCCCCAGGATGACGATGCACATGCTATCAGACGAGTTGGATAGAGGAGAGCCATATCAGTGCACCTGGATGCAATGAAGACAAGAGTTCTCTTCAACAAGATGTCACCTTTGAGCGCACAAACACCATCATGGATAACCAAGCTGGGCATAAACTCACCACCTTTAACCATCACAAGGATGTCAAAGAGTTGGTCTCAACACAATGGTCTAAGTGTGAATGATGTCTTGCATGGCTTTCTCAAGCCATTTTGTCTCACATGGGCACATGCGCATTGTAATGTAATGTCTTGTCAAGTGGAGGTTCAAGTGTCGATAGTTGAATGTAACAGTCATAGAGTAGTTGAAGAGTCATGAGGATAGATGAACGGTCTCAAAGGGGAATTTTAATGGTCACCCCACCCTTTGTTATAAATAGTACCTCATAACTTATTGTAGAGGCCTTTGGTTAGCCAAGCTTTCGATAGGAGTATCTTAGAGAAAGCTTGGATAGTATCGTAACGAGCCTTGGCTCCTCCACTACGCAAAGCTAGTATATCTCTTTGGAGGAGCAGACAATTGTGGCTATAACATTCTGCTGTCGTAGCTAGTTGTTGGACATGGATGTATTGTATGACTAGAACTTACACTTGTTAATATAACATAGCCAACACGTTTCATGCATATGTTGTATTGTATTTAAGCTATATTGAGTACTCTAAATGATATATGTATATGTTTGCTTACGCATGCATGTGTAGCTATTTTTGTATATGTATGTATGAATCTTTATGAAATGTGTTGTTGGTTTAACCATCACTTGGGATTGCTAGCTAACTTTCCTTCCATGTTGTGATGCATCTTTGCTCATGTGTTCCCTTCTTAACTCCGTGCTATCACAAGTTTCCAAGGGGTGCACTCACCTCACCCTCCGTGTGTTGGAACCTCTCATGCACCTTCCTTGACTTACTGCATATGTCACACCCTTGCTACCAACAGGGACATATTACTTGCCTCTGTGTGAAACCGTGGTCAAGGTGATACTGTACAACCCACTGCTGGGACTCCAACACCAAATGTTTTGAGGTCTAATTGGGACTTCTTACCGGGGAGATCCCCTGACATGTTGGCGGGTCCAGCACTGTGAACATTTTGGCACTAGAAGGAGGGCTAGATGACAAACTGAGTCCTCTCATCTATTTTGAATCTCTGCATATCTATCATGACTAACTACAGAGTTTCTCTTCTGGAGTGTATGTCTTATGCAAACTACTTCATTATTTTGGAAATGCTCTTGGATAACTTGTCACATAAAACATACGATGGTGGAGGTCATGTAGCCTTGGTTAGGCATGTGGTCGGCATTGTAGGCTCATGTGAAAGACATGGAATATTTTAAGAATACATGACCTACGTGCTGTTCTTATACATGCTTCGAGGGCACCCAATGCACTGGTATTGCCACGCTGCCCCAAAAATATATTTATTCTCTTGCTCTTCTGGTCGCAGAGATATATCATGCTTTCAATCACTTTAACCATAAAGCTCTCGATCAATAAATTATGAAATTACGAAAAAGCACTCGATGAATCTGTTGAACAATTTTACACACACTTTTGTAATCTTGCATACTAATTCCCCGAAGATGAAGTTGATTGGGAATTTCTCGATGGGAGATTTGAGCATCTTCTTCACATATCAAAAAATACACAATTCTTGAAATCATTTGGATCCCACTCAACACACTTCGGTGATGGAGTTGCGTAATCACAAGAAGGCACAGTTGTTGTCACAAGTGATTGTTTGCCTTCACCTCATCAAACATCTCCACCATTGCAGAGTGATGTGGGAGATTATGCACACACATTTGTTGAACTGTCACATCCTCCTACCCCACCTACTCTTGATATCTACACAAATTTGGATTGCAAGCCTATTGATTGTCATGTTGATTCGCTCCCTCAACCTCTGTCCCCATGTTCTATTGATCCTCCAAATTGTATTGTTTTTTGTTCTTCCATACCAGACTCCTCACTTGCTATGAACGATGATCAAGTTGTTGATGAAGTTGGTGTTATGAAACCAACCTGCACCATCATTCATGATGAGTGTGTGTAGGAATCTAAAGAAGAACCTGTGGTGAAGGATGACTCCCTTCCATCTGTGCCTCACCCGCTTTATCTTGACATCCCTTGTGATTCTGCCACTATTAATTTCCCCTATGAAAGCTCATTTCTGGATGCTTCTACTTCCAATCATTCATAAGACACGTCGGATTTCAGTCTGTCATTACATTGCAGAGAGGACACATCTTCCTTCGAAAAATCCATCCAATCTGTCATCTGTCATTTCTGAAAACACAGAGGGTGAACATCCTTACTTCTTATCTACCCCTCTGCATGATTCATCAATTCATGAGGATGCCGACAAACATCCTGAATTTTATTATCTTTGTTATCGTGATCTCTCCACTTCTTCATCCGATCACAATGTTGATTCAATCATTGTTAATCTGTCTAAGACGCTGGTCTATGATGATCTATCTGTCGAAGAAGTAGAAACCCCCCAAACTATAGAGGCACTTCAATCCGAGATGATGGTTATGTCATGCCCTCGCTCTCCTGAGGTTAGTTTCACTTCTGATCAAGGAATTGTTGAAACACACAAGTCTCCTCATCACTCTCTGCTTTGCATTCAAGATCAATCTAACACTTAGATTTCACTTCCTCCACTCAAACTACATGATACCATTGTTCATGCATTGGAGTAATCTTACATAGCAAGCACACTTGTGAATGTAAGTGGTCTACCTTTTGCACATTTTCTTGCATGTCAAATTTAAGAGAATGCATACACTTGACATCTGCATGCAGAGTAGCACAACACCATGGCAAGTCCACAGAGTCCATGTCATGCACGTTCACTCATTTTTGTTCTCTGAACGCTTGTAAACTCAGAGTGTGTTTGTCTTTACCATTATATCTTTCTTGTTTATTGGTTCGCATAGCTGTCTTGTTCGTGAACTATGCCTTCACCAACATGGGTTGACCAATGCACCGGTGGCTGCATTGGAAATATCACTTCATGTGATCAGGCTCGTGCATTGTTAGATTAGGAGTAGGAGTAGCGTTTGCTTTTGAGTTGTTTCTTGCTTGCATGTTTGCTTCTTTCATTGTGTGTTTGTTTGTTTGCTTGCTTGTTTTCTTACTCGTTTTGTTTCTGCATTTGTTTCTGCTTCTTACTTTTCTTTTTGGTTTGTTTGCTTGTTATTGTCTGTAGGTTAGTTTCGCATGTATCATGTGCAACTCTTGAAACAAGCTAGGTAAAGTACAAGAGGATTTGTACAACTATCAACATTTGGGTATCTGTTGTCCTCTCTCTTATCTAAGAACTTATTGTCTTCAATCCATGATACATCAATGGAAAATACATACTGTTTGAAGTGAACCTTGGTGAAAACATAACGCTTGCATGCTAACTAGTATCACCCACTCTAGTTGGTTGTTTTCAGGTTAATCCTTGTCAGCTCAATCAAGTAGAGTAAAGTGAGGGGGAAAACCTTAAAAAGCACATCAAAGGTATACATAAGCTACTTTTATGAAGGAAATTTTTTTTCTTCTCTCAATAAGTTGGGATCCCTCTTTTGCCTCTGAAATGAATAAGTGTTATGCATGGTTATGAAAATGAAAAATGAAAAAAATGAAAAAAATGAAAAAGTGAAAAATTTCCAAAAAAAATGAAAAATGAATAAGGCGAAATAAGAGAAAGGCTTCCTACGCAGAGAGATGATGCAAGTAACTCTACCGAGGTACTGACCAGGCTCATTGGTAGCGGAGTGATGCTTGTGTTCCAGCGTGACTCCATCAGGGTATTGTCTAGGCCCACTGGCAGCAAAGCAACAATGGAGATGAAACTAAAACTGTGACGAATATATTGCTTGTGCACCAATATTCCCCTCATCCCCAATTGAAACAACTGTGCTGGCTTGGCTTGGAATGTGTGTCGACCAACCAAGGGCTTGGTAGATGCTACATCTTACAATCAAGAAAGTGTGGAAACCAAGACAAACAAAGAACAGAACAATACTTGCGGAGGTGTTAGACTTGTTTTTCACAAATAAGGTCTATTCAGAGAGCTGGAGTTCTACTAATGTGTTACCAAGTGTTGTAGCGGCTACAACCACGGTCCAAAATTTTGCCTTAGCTTCATTCTGGAACCTCCCTACCAACCATCCTCAACAACATGTCTTGCACTGTCAAGTACACAACCTTCAGTGGTTTTCTAACAGATTTCCAACCTGTGCATGATAGCATGTTGCATTCCCCTCACAGGTTGTTTCTCTAGACTTGGTCCAGTTGCAGGCTGAGCAACTCCCTCAAGAAATTTTGCAATTCTGGAGGGGAAATGGCCTTCCCTCTAGAAATTGTGCAATCCTGACTGGTAGACTGTTGGGCTCTAGAATTGTGCAATTTTTTCTGTCAAGCTTCACTGGAAAAACTGCGCAATCTGTCCTAGCAGGATTGCTCAGCTTAGAAATTGCACAATTCTGGGTAGCAGTCAGCTACTCAGCCCAGAAATTGCGCAATCCCTCTTGGAAGCCAGCCCAGCTCCTTCCCAGAAATGTACAAATTTTCCCATTAGTCAAGTAGGTTGTTGCATGTTCCATTAGGTTGATCGGTTCCCTCTGGAACTGAGCAAAACTGATTTGCATGCTTGGACTGCTACTCCCAAGGTAGAATGCAAATTCATCTCTTGATTCAAGGATCTATTTCTAGTAACTGGAGGTTACATGCAAGGATCATTTCAGAAACCTCCCACCAAGTGTCTCTTTCCCTAGGGTTGTGGCATGCGCGTCACAACCTCGATTTTATCAAAACTCATCAACCAGACACTGCAGAGCTCATTCCTCACATCGACCTTGCATTTCTGACATCCCACATTGCATCTCGGAGTCGTTGGCACATTCAGATCATCTATTTTGGGGTAAGCCTGCTTTTCATGTGTTGCATTGCGTTTCTGTCACTTTTCGTGTTTCACTTCGTGTGAGTGTTGTCTGCTTGATGTCAGTGAGAATTTGCTATTTTTTTGATGTATGTTAGCTTCTAGAGGCACCATTTGAGTTTTCGTTTGCATCTCACTGTTGTCGCATGCATGGCATTGTTTTGCACAGACGGTCACCATTGCGGTGATTCGCTTCACACACATGCATTCTTTCCCCATTTTTTGAATCCTACACTTATTTTTTTCATGAATGATCATTCACTTTTGTTTTCACTCATCTCACCATGCATCCAGACTTCTCATGTTTTCAGTTGCCTGCTCGCCAGCCGATTTAGGGTTCCTTGGCCTGGACTGTGCCTTCTTGGCTAGCACTGCGCATTTCCGAAAGTGAAAGATTTGTCTTCCCTCAAGAAATTCCACAAGTCTGGTCCAACAATAACCTCCAGACTTGCATTGTGCAATTTTTGGAGGTAGTGTCCTGCTGGCCCCAGAAAATGCGCAATGCAGTTCACTGGTTGCATGTCATTGCTGACTGAAATAATGCGTTGCACAGTTTCAGTCCTCAGCAGGCCAGGCTGGACTGTGCATTATGCGGTTCCAATAGTCAATCAGCCTCCTGATAGCCCAAACTATGCCTTGCGCAGTTTTGGGATTCAGTCTCCTAAACTCCCGACGGAAATTGCACAACCTTCACGATCAATCACACAGATATTTTTCAAGTTAATCTTCAAGTTTGTTTTGGTTTTCGGCTGACAAATTGCTTTCCATGAGTGTTGCTATGTCTCCAGGCATAACAATTGTTCATCTGTCTCTTAGAAGCACAAGTACAATGGCCTTCAGGAGAGTAGAGTCAAAGAATACCATTGAGAACCCAACAGGGTTTGCAGCCAAGCAAGTGTTTATGAGCTTGCCTACCTATGAAGACACACGGTTGTTCATAGATAAGGACATTAAGATAATATGGAAGCAACATTACAACAAGCAGCAACATCAACAATAGCAAAAGGCAACACACTTGCACACAATGAATGCAAGAGGAACGTTTTGACAACACAGAGGTGAAACAAAGTTGCAAGGTCAAGCAGATCCACTTGTGATGAAAGAAACTTTTGAGACTTTGGCTATGAGTTTATCCAAAATGGATCTAAGATAGACTTCTAAGTCTAAATTTTTCCTCACAGAGCAAAATGAAAGTCCAAGGATGCTCTTGGAAATAGTCCCATTTCATAGATCTTTTCATTATGAATCTACTGCAACTTGAATGGGTTGAAATGGACTTCGGATGTAGAAGTTATCGCAGAAAGAAGATTTCCCTTTATCCTTAGAAAAGGAGGCATTTCTTATAAAAATGGCCTAAAAGGCTCTTTGAAGAAATCACATCACAAAAGGCCAAAGGGAAGGACTTAGGCCAAATGCAGAAGGAACCTCAAGTGTGATACTCCGACTTATCGCATTGGAGGTAGGCCTTTGCCTGATATCGGGGCCCCAGGTAGAACCGATTGTGATATGCGATGAGTTGGATCGGTGAATCGACGATATATATATATATATATATATATATATATATATATATATATATATATATATATCACATCGGAACAATGCATCAGACGTTGTTCAAACCCCCAGGGCCATTGCAATAGTGATATGCCGATAAAGCAATTGGCGATATTGATCGACGATTGGAGGAGAGACCGCATGCGACATGCGATTGGGGCCGATAGTGATGCACTGATATCGATGGATTGGTGGATCCACGATACAAGGGACCATTACATGCACCATGTGACTTGCAATAGCGATAAACCGATAAGGCCTGGACCTGATGGGTTTATAGACCTCATTTCGTAAGTTTTTAAATCCAGGAATGCGAGATTTCTTTGTATTTCTTGTGTATTGGGTTTTTTTACCATTTCACTATGCGATTGCGATAAGCGATATTTGGATGGATCCAATAGGTTTTTAGGGGCAATTCAATAATATTTGAAGTCTGATTAAACGCTCCATGACAGGGTTTTATGAGTTTTGCCTGTGTATTTCCATTATGTGTCTATTTCGAGAATTATGCAGGAAAAAGGCTGCCTGTGTATTTCCCACTGTAAAAACGACTCCCATTCTCCTTGCCACACTGTAAGCAGGTGTTTGTGACAAGAATGCATTATAGAATACGTAGAGCTAGATGGCTAGATGCAGAGCCACAGAGCCAGAGGGGCTAGACACAGAGCCATAGGGAGCAGAGGAAGCCGCAGAGCCGTAGAGGGATGATTATACACATAGAAATGGATAGGAAGTTGCAAAGCCGGAAGGAGGCCTCACAAAAGCCAGAAAGCGCGATTAATAGGAGGCTCACACATTGTAATAATAAGCGCACTTGACAGAGAGTTGAAGAGATTCACGCAGAGGCTAAGAGAGTGCAGAGAGTTTTGGAGTCACTTGGAGGTCAAGTGAACCAGAGAGCTCAATTGATAGTAGTGAAAAGTTTCCAAGGTCGCTAGAAGGTTGCTGAGAGTTTCTTAGAGGCCAAGAGAACTACAGAGGCACATAGGGGCCGAGAGAAGCTCAAAGAGCTCAAGAGTCGAAGAGCCAGAGCCAAGAGTAGCAAGGAGATCAAATGATCCAACTATTGCTGGTGTCCAAAGTGTGTTGAAGATAGAAGAAGGATTCCAGAGACAATACAAAATTTTGAGGGAGTCAGAGAGGCTAGAAGCTCAAGAAGCTCAGAGTGCTGATTGAAGGAATCTGGTCCAGAGAAGTCTAGGTCTGTCTGCAGAAGTATGGATAGCCAATAGGATAAGATGGTATTCTAAGCCCATTGTTTCTGTGTAATCCAAAGGAGTTGAGTGTGGAGCTTGTAAAAGAATTGATGCCATAATCCCAGAGAGCCTAGTTGAGTTGACTCAAGCTCAAGGAGACGTAGTCCAAGAGTTTTGGGTGAACTCCATATTATATTGTTGTTATGTGTTTGTTTTATTTGCTGCTTTATTTATTGTCACATCTATTTAAATATCAGCATAAGCAACATAACACAAAGCACATAAATGGTCTAAAAACAAACATAAGCATACACCTATTTTCAAGTATTTTTAATTCCACAATTGGTTAATCATAAGGTCTTGGAAATATATAAGCTTTGGAGTGGGAGAGGTTCTTGTAAGCTTGACAAGAAGCCTTTAGTGCCCCATTTTCAGATTAGGTGGTATCCAAGCCTAAGGTTGATTAACCCCACCTTAAAAGAAGGTGATATCAAAGCTGGTTATACCAGATCAAGTGGTATCATATCAGAATGCTTGATTGATAGAGTAGAGATTGCTTGTATGAAAGGTGTTTAAACAATCAGAGGTTGATTGTATGATTGTTTGCAGACTGACTATTGTTTGAGTTTGCAGAGGTGGAGGGAAAGCCATTGATAGCTCAGTCCAGGAGAGGACAAGAAGGAAGAAGGGCTGAAGGAATTCTTCTTATCCCAAAGGACCTCAAAGCAATCCTTGAAGCACAAGAGGTTTGTTGCAAAAGGTTGCTTGTATAGGCTCTTTGTTAATCTTGTTTGAAGTTCTTTTGTTCATTTTGATAATGAAAACTTCTACAAGTGAGTCCTCAAATTACTCCTTCATCACAAGATTCTTTGATGAATACATGAAGCAAGACTTGTTCATCATGATGGAAAAGGTGAGAGAAATGTATGAGGATGGAAGGAAGAGCAGCATACTTAGAGAGCAGTTGAATTCCGTGGAGGAAGAGAAGCAATTTCTTTCTGACAAATTGCAGGAAATGGAGAGGCAACTTCATATTGCAAATATGAACCTGAAGAGGATGCATGAGTTGGAGACACAAATCTTTGTTGCCAAAGAAGCCTTAGTCACTTGGAGGTCGAGTGAACTAGAGAGCTCAATTGACAACAAAAAAAAGTTGCCAAGGTCGCTGGAAGGTTGCTGAGAGTCGCTTGGGGGTCAAGCAAACTACAGAGGCACACAAGGGCCAACAGAAGGTCAAAGAGCTCAAGAGTCGAAGAGCCATAGCCAAGAACAACAAGGAGATCAAATGATCCAACTGTTGCTGGTGTCCAAAGTGTACTAGAGATAGAAGAAGGATTCTAGAGACAATACAAAATTCTGAGCAAGTCAGAGAGGCCAAAAGCTCAAGAAGCTCAGAGTGCTAATTGAAGGAACCTAGTCTAGAGAAGCCTAGATCTGTCTGCAGAAGTATGGACAGCCAATGGGATAAGATGGTATTCTAAGCCCATTGTTTTTGTGTAAACCAATGGAGTTGAGTGTGGAGCTTGTAAAAAAATTGATGCCATAATCCTAGAGAGCCTAGTTGAGTTGACTAGAGCTCAAAAGATGTAGCCCAAGAGGTTTGGGTGGACTCCATATTATATTGTTGTTATGTGTTTGTTTTATTTGTCACTTTTATTTACTGTCACATGTATTTAAATATCAACATAAGCAACATAACACAAAGCACATAAATAGTCTAAAGACAAACATAAGCATACACCTATTTTCAAGTATTTTTAATTTCGTGGTTGGTTAATCGTAAGGCCTTGGAAATATATAAGCTTTGGAGTGGGAGAGGTACTTGAAAGCTTGACAAGAAGCCTTTAGTGCCCCATTTTCAGATCATGAGGTGAGATGCGAAATGAATATGGCGTGAAGGCAGAGAATGGAGCAGAGAAGGAGTTGCATGTGCTGAAGCAAAAACTTAAGGAAGAACAGGATTTGCATAGACGGGAGAATGAGTTGCAGCACAAACAGGTCCAACAAGGGGTGAAATATGCACAGATAGATGAAACTGCACCCGTGCAAGTTATAGATCCATCCCAGCAGCTGGCATGAAGTAGACAAGGTGAGAAGTGTTGTCGATCACATGCAAGGGAATTCAACAGCATGCAAGTCATTATGCACACGCGTGCGATCCCACCCATTTGGCACACTCACCGAGGCGAAGACAAGAAGCAAGTCCAACTAGATCCGAACATGTATTTTGACAAGTTGATGAGCATGACCACCAGCACATGCTTGGAGAGAAGCATAGACACGCATCAACATGTTGCCAGTCAGTCGCACCCAGGATGTCCATGCACATGCTATCAGATGAGTTGGACAGAGGAGCCATATTAGTGCACCTGGATGCAATGAACACAAGTGTTTGCTTCAGCAAGATGTCACCATTGAGCACATAGACACCATCATGGACAACTAAGCTGGGCATCAAATCACCACCTTCGACCATCACAGGGACGTCAAAGAGTTGGTCTCACCACAATGGTATGAGTGTCAGTGATTTCTTGCATGGCTTGCTCAAGCCATTTTGTCTCACATGGGCACATGCACATTGTAATGTAACGTCTTGTCAAGTGCAAGTTCAAGTGTCGATAGTTGAATGTAACAGTCATAGAGTAGTTGAAGAGTAACGAGGATACATGAATGGTCTCAAAGGGGAATTTCAAGGGTCACCCCAGCCTTTGCTATAAATAGTACCTCATAACTCATTGGAGAGGCTTTTGGTTAGCCAAGCTTTCGATAGGAGTATCTTAGAGAAATCTTGGACAATATTGTAATGAGCCTTGTCTTCTCCACTGCACAGAGCTAGTATATCACTTTGGAGGAGTAGGCAGTTGTGGTTGTAACATTCCACTGTTAGAACTAGTGGTTGGACATGGATGTATTGTATGACTGGAACTTACACTTCTTAATATAATAGAGCCAACATGTTTCATGCATATGTTGTATTGTATTTCAACTATCTTGAGTACTCTAAATGATATATGTATTTGTTTTCTTACGCATGCATGTGTAGCTATTTCTATATATGTATGTATGAATATTTCTGAAATGTGTTGTTGGTTTAACCATCACTTTGGATTGCTAGCTAACTTGCTTTCCATGTTGTGATGCATATTTGCTCATGTGTTCCCTTCTTAACTCCGTGCTATCATAAGTTTCTAAGGGGCGCACACACCTCATCCTCTGTGTGTTAGAACCTCTCATGCACATTCCTTGACTTACTGTATATGTCACACCCTTGCTACCAACAGGGACATCTTACTTGCCTCTATACAAAACTGCAGTCAAGGCGATACCGTACGACCCACTGTTGGGGCTCCTACACCAAATGGTCTGAGGCTTAATTGGGAATTCTTACCAGGGAGATACCCTAACATGTTGACGGGTCCAACACCGTCAAAATATTTCTAAAAGATTATGCTATGGAATCTTGGAGATTCTTCGGGGGTCTAGAGTTGACAGTGTCGAAATCTAGTCAAGTTTATACTCATTTTACCCAAAATTTCATAAGGATTTAATTGGTGCAACTAGATTTAGTATTTGAGCAATCCATTTTTAGGTCACTCCTATAAGTGAGTTACAATAATGTATTTTTCCATTTACTTGCCTTCTTTTTGCTACGATGGGTGAAGAGGCCTCTTCACTTTGAAGCTGGACCCGGGGACATAACTCACACATTATGAGTGAACTCCATTATCAAACATTGGTGCATTGTCTTTATGGTCTCTTTATGTTTTTATTCTTCTTAAAGTGTCACATTATGGTTTTACATGCTCTTTTATGCAATTTTTCTAGCAACCCCGAAGAAAAGATCCCATACCATGTTGGTACCAAAGCGATATTCCTTTTAATGTGAATTGTGGGTATGGATGACAACTAGGGCCAAACTCAAAGCAGGTGAAGGAAAATTCAAGTGCTTTTAACCTTGATATTATGCGTGCAACACAAAGAAATAAAATGGAGAATGACGATTTTCACATCGAGAATGACAAAGATTTCCATAAATCTTTCTAGAGGATCACAACCATGGTAGATACATTATTTGTAGATTATGAGAAGATAGTGGCAAAGAAGAAGAAAGAGAAAGTAGAGGACAATGCTTTGGTAAATCAAGGAATTAGAGGAGACCCTATTGAACCTACATGTCCATCTTCAAATAAATGTTCTTCTTCTTCTTGCATGCCCAATCATCCAATGGATTTCAGGTATATGTGTTTTACTTTCCAATAAGTGTGATTAGATTAATTTTTGTTTCATGATTTATTTACTTATTCCTCTAGCCTTTTCTAAATTAGAATTGTAGATCTTGTCCTCTACTAGCTGACTTTAATAACTTAGTCTTAGATGTGACAACCAATATAGCCTAGCTCTCTACATATTGTATTGTGCTTCTAAGTTTACAAGCACCCATATTTATATAAATATTATGTCCTAATATATTCCCATAGTTTAGCCTGACAATAGGGTATTACTTTATGTATTGGGGCCATATCTAAGTAAGTCCCATGAGGTGGTTGAGTGTGAAATCCATAATGTAAATTTACCTTATTAAAGAAGGCCCACTAGTTAGTAGTTATGGCTTCATTAATGGAAGCATAGGTGGCTAGGTTTTTGTTCGGTTAGAAACTATAGATAGTGGTAGAAGTTATGTAATAAAGCGCCAAGTGTATATTAACTATATTATGACTTTTTATTAGTAGGAGGTTGTTCCCTTAAAGAGAAAAGTAAACATTAATCTCTATTATAAATATTAATAAATATTTTCTCACCAATATTGTTTTCATTATTTGAATATGTTTTATTTATTTCAATTATATTTTTTCTATCTTGCTTTAAGAGTGATTTTTCGCTAACAAGGTACATAACAAGTGGTATTATGGTGATTTCCTATGCTTGCACATGCCCAAATGTTATACTATCTTTAGGTTAGATGTGTATTCTAGTGTCTTTAAACATAGGGATATGTCAGTTTGTGGTTACATTGATATCACGGGCAGCATACATAGATGAAATAAAAGTGGGAGCCACTTGGTTGGACTCCCTTGTAAGTTTTATTGCTACCCCTTCAAGTAGTACCATGTTAGATATATGAGTTGTTAATTAACCTCTTAGGTTGTATCCATGGTTCCATGACCCATGCTTGTAACATGTAATCCAGGGATGACCTAAAGAAAATGGTTTAGTCTCTCACCTAGTTAGTGAACAAACTTGAGACCAACATCACTACCCTCAATTCGTAACTTGAAATTTGTTTATGACAATATTAAGAAACTATAGGGTAGGAATGTTAATGGTGGAAATTTCCTATTATGTTTATTAGTAGGAAAGTCATAATAATGGACAATCTTTTTTTGTTCTTATTAATCTAATTCATTTCTTACCTAAAGTTGTTTTGAATATGTTTGATGGGTTGGATCATATAGGCTGGGATAATTGAATAAACACTACATTTCACTCCATGCCATAAAGGATTTCCCAATCGAACTTTGAATCAATGTTATATATCCAATTATGGAACATTGGTAGTGGTGCTAATGGAAAAGAATTCCTCTATAGGGTTCACTACATGGTAGTAGTTTTTTAAATTCCTCTTTGCTCACTTTCTCCATGATAATAATTTTACGAGTTAACATAACCAATTATGTCAGATAGGCATGATGGAAGAATATATTGAGTATTTGGCCATCAAAACAAAAGAAAATATAATTTATGGTTCTTTTAAGTAATTCTTTATTAGTGGCCTTAAGATGTAAATCAAAAACTCAATTTGACCTCAATCTCCATGCTAGCAAGGTGGAGGTCACTTAACTCACTCACCATTCATAAGTTGTGTTATATGCCTAGTCCAAATTACTTAATTTTTCTCCATACCCACACCTAAATGTGGCAGCCCATAAACAACCTACTCCACCCATCAAGGTCCACAAGATGGCATAATAAAAACATTGGACTGCTAAATCAAAGGTATTTAATATAACTATGATGAAAATAATATCTAAGGCATAAATTTAAGAAACAAATACATTTATAAATGAATATATTTGAAGAAATATCTAATGATGAATTTGATGGAGTGACTTAGAAGGACCTCACATCAAGCTTCCCATGAACAACCCCCTAACACACACACTTATACTAAGGATCTTCCTCTTCCTAACCACTAATGAAGAACCATAAATATATCTACATGCCTTAATTGGCATTTCCTCTTCTTAGACATTAAAATTGGTCAACTATATAGATCATTGAAAGGTAATTATTTTAAACAATAATGATAGAATCCAAAATTCCACTCATGATCACATCACCCAATAAATTCCCTACCAACGGAGTATGTTGAATATGGTAGTTAATGTGAAGCTTCAAATGGTTGATTACTCATTGAAAAATCACATGTTCACCATTAAAATGGGAGGTTGTGATTTTTTTAGGGTGTTGAATGGTTGAGAACATTAGGTCCCTTTACCAAGGATTTCCTATATTTATACACAAGTTTCCAAAAACATGGGAATTTCTACTAATCTAGGTGGATATCAGTGGCTAATTGACCATTCCATTGACTTAACAGTTCTCTATATTCTTGGAATTGTTTCTATGGCTTTTTAGATCCCAAACTTCCGAGGCCATTTTGAGGCCCTAAATGATGTTTAGGGTTAAGGTCTTGGACCCATAGTGCTCCTTATTTATGTTAAAATTTCATTCTTTCATCCTCTTGTAATAGATTTTTCAAATGTGTGTAATCGCCATCTCCTTCCCTTTAGAGATAGTTGCCAACATTTTGGCTAGTTTATGTTCTACAATATTCTGATATGTTATTTATCAATGTAAGTTGTGCTTTTACTGTATTATTCTAACAACCTCTAGTTTATTTTCTATGTAAATAAGAAATAAGACCTAAGCAATGGGACATATATTCCAAGTTGAATGTTGGGCAAAACATAGTGATGTGGTATCACTTGTGATTAATTAATGGCTATGGAAATTGGCAAAGGCAAAGTGACAATAATTGGCATTTTATTTATGAAATAAAGGAAAATAGGAGAAAATGAAGGTCACAGACTTGCATGTGAGGAAAAATGAACGAAAATGAAGAAAATAGAGGTGTCAATAATAAAAATTCTTTTGAGGATCAGTTCACAACCATTTGTCAGTTTTAGCTTGGAACTCTCTTCTATTCTCTCATTCTCTCTTACTCTTGCATAATTAGAGTATTCCTGGATCATCCTTTGATCGCTTTGGAATACATTGGATTTGGAGAAAGAAGACAAAGAAAATAAGTAAAGCACAAGGGGACAACGGGATTAGAAACTACAGTTGGATTGCTTGCAGGTAACATGTTGAATGTATGATCTCCTTGTTGATTTATGGATGCATGATATATGCATGTGGTTATTTGGTTAGGTGTTTTCATTGGGATTGATGATTTATTATATTGATAGTGGTTTTTAGCCTTGCCTTTCCATTTACTAGATAGCCATGGTTTTGTGGGTTTTTCCACTTAATTGTTTTCTGATTAGTGCTCATAAGTCTTTATGGTTCTGGGTTGGAACAAACGATTTGTAAGCTTTGGAACAACTTGATTTGAGTTACTAAACTTGGATCCTAGGTTGGGACAAACATTGTAGAGCCCTTGGTGGGTTCAGTTACTAGTCCCTAGAGCTGGTTTGGAAAAATTCTCTCAAGCCTTAAAAGGTTGTGGGTTTAGTTACTAGTTCTTGGAGCCCTCAACAACTTGGGTAGAGACTGATCTAGTTGGTGTTAATGATGTCCGATCATGAGGTGGAATTACTAGTTTAGGGTTGAGGTGGTTTGGGCTCTGGAAGACTTGGTTTAGTTTGTCTTGGTTTATTCCATAATATCCCACATTCATGCTTGGAATATGGTGCGGGGGTGATTGGCTAAAAGAGGGATTTGGTTTAACCCAATCTATGGTCGGGTTCTTATGTGAAAGTCCCTAAATTGGTTGGTATCTTCATATGTTAATAAGAGTTATTCTTCTATTGTGATTTGGACATATTTGTTGGAAATTTGTTGGTGATATCATGGATAGGTTGTTATGGTTTATATGTTGGTTATTTTCTAGTTATATGTTGTTCATATGATGTGTATCTTCTATGGCTCTTTTCATGAATTTTTTTATCTATTGATCAGTTGATGAATGTATGGACTATTAAGTGTTTTTATAGCTATGTGGAGAGTGCATATGGAATTCTTTGTGATTTTCAGATGAATCTCATGCTTTTATGATCAAATATGCATTCGTGACCTATAGCTTACATGTTTTCCATGTGTTTGACAAAATGTCTATTATGTTCTAGGAAGTTTAAGTCAAGTTTTGCCTTCAAGTTTGTGTGTTTAGCCTTGTTTTCATGTTGTTAATGATTGTGAGAAATTTTAGGAAGTTTTGGGCAGTGGTATGGAGGCTGACCTAGAATATAGGCTCAGATTCTGGGACTGCACCCTCTAAATTGTACAATTTGGGTCACAATTACACCTTGAAAGGCTTGTGCATGCGGTTAGAGGCATGTAACCATATGGATTCCTTTTCATGCATATGATTGGGAGTTAAACTGTGTGAAAGGGAGCCCCAACTAAGTTTTTGTTCACCTGAGCTGGTTCTTTGGTCCCTTAGTGCCCTTGTAGCCCTGTGAAGTGTTGTGAGTTGTTAATCGATGGTCAGTTATAGGCCCCACTTCCTTATCTTGAGCTAGGAGACTAGTTCATGTCATAGTAGATATTGTCTCATGTTTACCCTAGTAGGCCAGTGAAATTGGGTAAATGTGGGAGGGGTGGTTACATGGTGGTATCAAAGCACTCAGGTTCAAGCACTTGGACTAGATGGGAAGATTGTGTTTGTCATGCATGCATGGCAGTTGTCTATGTGTTCATTATGATTTAATTTTGCAGTAGTGTTGTTATGTAAAAGTTGATGATGTTGATGTTGAGATGATGGACATGTTGATTTTATTATATATACATGTGTTGTGCTAATCTGGATTGATTGTGTAGATGAGATAGACTCCCCTAAACTTCACTAACGTATGTTTGATCATGTTTTTATTTGGTTTGTCTGACATGGTATGTTTGCAGGAAGAATAAAATCAATATGACTTGCAAAATGGTGGAAAACAGTTCATGTGATTCTCCCTACAGATAATATGAACAACGTGGCGATGAGTACATCCCTAACATAGCAGAGACATTGATAATTTTGAAAGCAGATATCATAATTTGTAAGGAAAATAATGACAGGATCATTCAGCCACAAGAAATACTTGCTAGAGTATAGGAAAAGCAAGTGGAAGTTAATGCAATCATTCTTCAGGGGCTATCATATTTGTAGAGATAGGGATAACTTATGATTAGTCATAGATAGGAGGAAATGACCAATGGGGCATATGGTAGTAGTTCTCAATCAAGATACAGGTTTGAAAGGGATGATACAGGCATAGATGGTAGGTTCTTAAATACACCTAATAGGAGGGGTAATGACCATGGGTTCTATTCTAGTTCTAGTTAAAAGAGACACCATCGTCATCACTGCCACCATCCGTATAGGAGGAGCGAGAAGCAGTACTTTCCAGAGGATTTCAAGAAAGAAAAGCCTCCTACATTTGATGGAGAAATGAAGAAGTCGTAAGATGAAAAATTTTGGTTCCTTGGGATGAATAAGTTCTCAATTGCATGATTCTTCAGAAAATAGGAAAGCTAAGATAGTTAATTACAATCTTAAAGGGAAAACAAACATTTTTTCGGAAGATGTAAATAATGTCAAAGCAATTTGAGAAGAGGAGATGAATTAGAGTGAGTTCGAGAGACTTTTTATAAAGAAGTATCTATCTGAGAGATACTATGATGACATGAAAAATGAGTTCTATGAGTTGAAGATGGGATCTATGACTGATGAGGAGTATATTAGTAGACTCTTGGTATTTTTGAGATATGTGCCTTATCTTAAAAAGGAGAAAGCAAATATTCAGAGATTCATCAGTGGGTTGTCAGTGTCATTCAAAGACAGAATTGAGTTCGATGAGACTAGATCATTGGAGGAAGGCATCATTAAGTTGAAGCACTATTATGAGCAATCAAAGTGCAAGACTCAGTCTAAGAAGGGTTGGAAAGGCAATGAGAAGAATAAAGTAAAGTGGGCTAAGAAGAGAGGAAAACCTCAGGATATAGATGACAAGGAGAATGTAGCATCGCACAAGAATATCAATATAGTCGACATACGATAAGGATTTAATTCTAAGGATAAAAACAAGGGTGATAGCCGAAAGCCTTTGTAGTGTTAGACTTGTGGCAAGGATCATCGCAAGAGAGATTTTCCATAGCATCAGGGTGGAATACCACAAATTTACAGTTCCTAGGAGGCACAAATAGTTCGGGATGTTGGATAAAGTATTCCTCATATTTATTCAGCATTGGATAATAGGCAGGTTGATCATCAAGCATCTATTATCAAGATGGAAGGTAAGATTGTGATCAAGTTGTTTCTATTTTGATTGACCTTGGATCTAACTATAGTTATAGAAATCCTGACCTAGTGGATAAGTGTTGTTTAATATAGAAGTGCGTGCAGAATATTGGATGGTGTAGTTGGCTATAGGTACCAGGAAAAAAGTTCATCACTGGGTAAGATCTTGTGCAGTTTAGTTGAACAATATGTATATCTCAGTGCATTTAAATATGCTTCCATTGGGATCATATAGTATGTTTTTGGGTATGGATTGGTTATACATTCACAAGACTAAGGTAGATTGCTATGATAAGTTTATTGAGCGCTTGGATGATGATGAAGATAATAGAATCTTGCAGTGCAAGAAGAAGCCTACATTAATGAGGATGGTTACAGCTATGCAGGCCAAGTGTAGTAGCAGGAAAGGATGTGTATTATTTTCAGTTCATATTTATATTGAAAAAGGTAAGAATATTGAGGATGTTGAAGTCTTGACGAGGTATCTAGTTTTGCAACAATTTTAGGATTTATTTCCAATAAAGATCTCAGAGTTACTGCATCATAGGGAAGTGTAATTTTTTTATTGAGTTGATGTAGGGAGTATCATCAGCATCAAAGGAACCTTACATGTTGAGAACTATGGAGTTGGTTGAACTGAAGTTCTAATTGAAAGAAATGCTTGAAAAGGGATGCATTAGGCCAAGTGTGTCACCTTGGGGTGAACCAATATTGTTTGGGAAGAAGAAATACGGTACTCTATGGTTATGCATTGACTACAATCATTTGAACAAGGTAACGATCAATAACAAGTACCCTTTGCTGCATATTGATGATTTGTTTGATCAGTTGAAGGGAGAAACAATGTTCTTGAAGATTGATTTGTGATCAGGATATCATTAGGTATGCATCAAAGATGAGGACATCTAAAAGACTTATTTCCAGATGAGGTATGGGCATTATGAGTTTGTTGTGGCTCCATTTGGTTTGACTAATGCTCCAACTACTTTCATGTGTTTTATGAATAGTGTGTTGCATCCTTATCTAGACAAGTTTGTGATAGTATTCATTGATGAGATATTGATATATTCTAAGAATAAGGAAGATCATGCAGAACATCTAGCAGTAGTGTTAAGGTTGTTGAGAGAGCATCAGTTGTATTCCAAGCTTAGTAAGTGTAGTTTCTTTTAGACATAAGCCCATTACTTAGGGCATGTGGTTTCCAAGAAAGTATAACAGCGGACCCAGAAAAGATCAGAGCTATCATGGAATGGGAAACTCCAAGGAATGTGGACGAGGTCAGCTAATTTGTGGGATTAGCAGGTTACTAAATGAGGTCCATCGGGAACTTCTCATAGATTTCTTATCCTATTACATCCTTGTAGGGAAAAGGGAATAATTTTGAATGGAAAAAGGAATGTGTAACTAGTTTTGTGTAGTTGAAGTAGTTGCTTACAAACGCTCCAGTTCTAAATATCACATATCTAGATAAAGAGTTTTTGGTATGTACAAATGCTTGAAAAAAAGGACTTGGTGGAGTCCTAATGCATGAAGGACAGATAGTATGCTATGAGTCAAGGAAACTAAATGAACATGAGAATAATTATGTGACTCATGATCCTGAGTTGGAAGCTATCATTCGTGCATTGAAGATGTGGAGACACTTTCTTCTTGGCAGCATGTTCATTCTGATGAGTGATCATAGTGGGTTGAGGTACTTGTTTGACTAACCTAATCTGAATTCCAGGCAAGATAGGTGGTTGGTTATAGTCAGTGAGTTTGACTTTGAGATTAGGTACATTAAGGGTAAAGAGAACATCGTTGCAGATGCTCTTAGCAGGAGAGTGCAAGTAAATGACATAGTAGCTATGAGTTCATATGGGACAAATTTACAAGAGCAGATCTTACAAGAAGGACAACAGGATGATAGGTACCATCATGATCTAGATGGTTATTGGTGGCCACTCGCCAATTCCACTTGGACCCCCACCATTGCTTCTTTCAGTTTTTTAGTTTCCTTAATTGTAGCACAATTTACTATTTTTAGCAGTTTTTCGGGTCTTATTTTGAAGCCCTAAATGACGTTTTTGGGAAATCTACCACTAGCAATTTTTGGTCTAAAATCATTTTTTCCGTTGTAGTCCTCAGAGAGATATTTCCAATGAGTTATCATGCCCATCAAACGGAGATAATATGACCAAGTCGTGACCTCGGGAAGTTGGTTGTCCAACTCGCCCCAACGGGGCCCATAAACTCTTGGTGTTACATCTCCTCGGGTTAGGGTTTTGGCTGTTTAGGGTTTGTTCTTATTGTTCAATAATAAAAGGCCCTTGAGCCTCATTGTAAGGCAATTCAAAGGTATGTAGTCGCCACATCTCTTCTCAGAGATAAGCTACCATCGCCCTAGTTGGTTTTATTTTCATTTCTGTTTGTAAGCATATTTCAGTATTTTACATTAATGAAATGAAGTATTATATCCGCTGCATCTCTGTGCTTATGTTTATCTCTGTAATTTGTTACATTCCTGTTTAAATCTAGATCAGTGGTATCAGAGCGGTCTGCTTTTTTTCTCTGTTTTTCTTGCATTTCCCTAACGAGGTCGAGATATAAGTTGTTGGGGCTTGAACTGGTCGAACCTTTGCAAGACCAGCCTCGCAAATCTTGACGACCTCCCATGGTGGATGAAAAGAAAGACAAGGAGGTAGGAGAACCTATCAAAATATTGCTCGAAGAAGCCCTCGAGCGACAAAGGAACGCGATGATGGACAACTTTGCATCGGTCCTTCAACGACTACCTAGGGGCGACGCATCAGCTTTCAACAGGTACTCTGGAAACGCCACACCGTTAAGGTACAAGTTAATTTTGAAATCCCCATATTCGAGGGTTAAATAGATGCAGATGCCATCGATAAATGGTTAAATCTGCTAGAGGGTTATTTTTCTGTTCATGATTTTTCCAGTCGGTAAAAGATTATTTTCGCTCTTCTCAAAGCAGCCGCCCACGTCAAGGATTGGTGGGAAACCTACTGCCAGCAGAAGGATGAAAGTACAAGCTCACTATTTTCAGCTGCACCCACTTGGAATTAATTCCGGGATGCCATCAAGGAGCAATATTACCCTGTTAGAAGCTATGAGGATCAATACATAAAGTGGACCATGCTGCGGCAAGGAAGGGACCAAGATGTGCCAGAGTTTACCAATATTTTCCATACCCTTCGCACAAAGTTGTGTATTAAGGATTCAGAGTAGCATTTGGTACTCAAATACGATGACTACCTACACAAGTACATCCAGGAAGAAATATAATTCCTGGACATCTCCTCGCTCGACATGAAATATCGATATGCCATCAAGGTCGAGCAAAAGTTTAAACAGAAGAAGCGAGACTTTGGATCTGCGAATCTGAAGCAAGGGAAAGGTGCCCCCAAACCATAGAACAAAGGACAAAACCAAGGTGGGGCAACCCAAGAAAACCCGCCAAAGCTGCAAGCAAAGAAGAGCGTTGCGAAGCCGAAAAAGGACATGGGAAAGTGGTGTGAATTACATAAGAGCTCCACTCACAACACAAGTGAGAGTCAAGCCAAGCAGTCATTGGTGGCCAAGCTAAAGGTTTCAGAATCAGATGCATGTTCCGACTCTGAGTCAGAATCTGACAAGGGGAATGACAAAGGGAAGCAGATTATCGATGCAGAGCCCAATGCCGCTGTTGCCACCACGAAGATCTAGAAGGAGGAACCTGAAGATCCAGAGGAGGAGGAGTGTCTCTTCCACTCCCAGATGTGGGTGAAGGGCTCCCCGCTATAGTTCATTATCGATAGAGGGAGCCAAAAGAACCTCATTTCGGTGGAGGTCGTGAAGCGGCTAGGCTTACTGACCATAAAACATCCACAATTATACACCATTAGGTGGCTTCACCAAGGACGAGATCTTCGTGTGAGCCAGCAATGTCGCCTTCCATACAACATCAAGCCCTTCATAGATGATGTATTATGTGACATTGCTCCCCTTGAAGTTTGTGATGTATTATTAGGACAACCATACTTGTGGAAGCGACATGCTATGTATGAATCAAGGCCCCATGCTGTTATTATTACCTTGGGAAATAAGTTGTACAGGATACCAGAGGTAGCACCGCCTACTGCCATCTCTTTAGTTACTACAAAACAATGCAGTAAGCTCATTTCCAAAGCTGGGAAATTTGTTTTCCTGATGATACGCCCTCAAGGAAAGAAGAAGATGGTGGCCACAACCTCCAAACAGGGCCCCTTCACACGACAATTATAGATGGAAAGGGTCATGGAGGAGTACAAGGACATCTTCACCTCCCCCGCAGGGATTCCTCTGCACTGTCACTTCAAGCACTCCATCGATCTGACCCCAAGTGCACCGCTGCCCAATGGACTAGTTTATCAGCACTCCATTTTGGAGAATGATGAAATCAAGAGGTAGATTCAGGAGCTGCTGCAGAAAGGTCACATCCTTCCGAGTTCATCATCTTGTAGGAGCCCGATCGTGTTGGTATAGAAGAAGGATGGGAATTGGAGACTCTGTATTGACTATCGGGCGCTGAACAAGATCACTGTTCATAATAGGTACCTGATCACATGGATTAATGACCTCCTGGACCATTTGAGGGGGGAAAATATTTCAACAAGATCGATTTGAAGTCAGGATATCACCAAGTACCAATCTAACCCTCCGATGTGTGGAAGACTGCCTTCAAAGCCAAGGAGAGCCTTTTCGAATGGTTGGTTATGCCTTTCAGATTGACAAATGCTCCTGCAACCTTCATGTAGCTAATGGATGACATCTTGTGGCCATTCACCAACTCATTTGTAGTGGCATACTTGGATGACATCCTGATCTTTAGCCAAAGTTGGGAAGAGCACCTCCACCACATCTGATAGGTTCTCCAAACACTACGGCAACACAAGTTATGTGCCAATTTGGAGAAATGCACTTTTGGCATGACCCAAGTTCAATATATGGGGTACATTATTGATGAACAGGGGGTGCATGTGGATCCAACCAAGATCTAAGTCATTCGGTATTGGCCATCTCCAACCACTCTAATAGAGCTTCATAGCTTTCTAGGTCTTGCCAACTTCTACTGCAGGTTCATGTTGGGATTTTCTCATATCACTTGGCCCTTGAGTCAAGTCACCAAGGGAGGAGCGAAAGAAAAATTCTTTTGGTCTGAATCTCAATAGAAGGCATTCACAAAGTTAAAAGATCGCCTCTACTCGGCACCAATACTCGCATTACTAGACTTGCAACAACCATTTGAAGTCGAGACAGATGCCTCTAACTATGCTATTGGGGCAGTCCTTACTCAACACAAGCATCCAGTGGCATATCACAATGAGACACTTTCAGACACAGTCCAGAAGTATCCCACTTATGACAAAGAGATGTATTCCATTGTGCAGGCCTGCCGACAATGGAAGCATTACATTTTGGGGAAGGAAACGATCATCCACACAGACCACGGACCCCTGCAGTTCATAGAGACCCAAGGGAAATTGCAAAATGATTGCCATCAGAAGTGGTCCACATACCTGCAACAGTTCCATTTGAATATCAAGTAAAAGAAGGAAGCATCAATAATGGTGCGGATTGCCTCAGTCGACCACCAATCATGGCGTTAACCACCGTGCTCAACTCTTGTGGACACGAGACTTCTGATTGGCCACTTCTCTACAAAAGCGACCCAGATTTCAGCCACACATACCAGACACTCTTGGAGGGTCAACATGTTACATATTTTCACCTCCAAGATGCCTTGTTATGCCACTTGGGTCACCTTTGTGTTCCTTCAAGCAAGCGTGCCAAGATGATTTGGGAAGCACACTACAATCGAGTTGTTGGGCATTTCGGGGTTGAGAAATTGGTGGCAAAACTGCACAAGTATTTCTATTGGCCAAATCTTCGATAGGATGTCGGGAAGTACATCAGATCATGCACTACTTGTGTCATTGACAAATCAACCATCAAGAAGCAAGGCCTCTATACCCCGTTGTCTACCCCTATTCGACCTTGGGAATCCATCTCCATGGATTACATGTCAGGCCTTCCTTCCAATAAGCATGGAAATGATTGTGTTTTTGTGGTCGCCGATAGGTTCTCGAAGATGGCCATTATGGCGGCCTGCAAGAAGAATATCACATTAGAAGCCACTGCTAAACTCTTCTTTGAACGAGTGTGGGTACACTTTGAGATTCCACAGTCCATCATCTCAGATCGGGACAACAGGTTCCTCAGTACATTTTTGTCCAGTCTCTGGTTGATGCTGGACACCAAACTCACTAAGTCCACAACCTTCCATCCTCAAACTGATGGCCAAACAGAGGTTGTCAACATGATGATCGTACACATTCTGCACATGTACAACTCAAAGCATCCACACACATGGGACGATAGCCTCCCCTATGTTTATCACAGCTACAACCGGGATCTCCACAGCTCGAGTGGCCACAACCCTTTTCAGGTGGGCTTGGGATTCCAACCACTATGTTGCATTGATGTGGCCATGCCATTTGTAGCTACTCACGTAGATTCGGCTCATGTCCAATTCGAAACAGATAAGGCAAACAACTTCATTGAGCACATACAACATATTCACGAGCAGGTCCATGACATTCTGGAGAAATCAAATGCCAAGTACAAGCAACGACATGATCAACATCGGATGCCACACAAGTTTCAGGTGGGCGATAAAGTTTGGTTGCATTTGCAAAAGGAACGCCTTACCGGAGCTTATCGGAAACTCAGACCACTCCGATATGGTCCTTACACCATTACCAAGGTTGTGGGAGATAATGCATTTGAGCTTAGCATTCCCCCATTCCTTGGCCTGCACCCAATGTTCAATGTGGACTGCCTTCGGCCATACTTTCCACCATTACTAGACACGTCCGACATTACAGAATAGCTCACACCCATAGAGTTAAATCCAGATTGCATGGAACAAGCTGCAACTGATTGGATCATGGACACACAGATCAAGCACACTCTCCAGTAGAATATCCAACTGTATCGAGTTGTCAAAGCAAGCCAACTTCTTCACTAGGGCAAGTGGCTCACCAGGGACCAAATTCAGTAGAAGTTTCCTCATCTCATGGAGGAACTCAATGCAATGGGGACCATTGCTTCCTAAGGGGGGAGGAATGATCCAGGTGGATATTGGTGGCCACCCAACAATTCCACTTGGACCCCCACCATTTCTTCTTTTAGTTTTTCAGTTTCTTTAATTGTAGCACAATTTACTATTTTTAACAGTTTTTTAGGTCCTAAACTTTCGGAGCTGTTTTGAGGCCCTAAACGAAATTTTTTTGGAAATCTACTGCCAGTGACTATTTCTCTAAAATCATCTTTTTTTTTTGTATTCCTCGGAGAGATCTTTCCAATGGGTTATCATGCGCGTCAAACGGAGATAATATGCCCAAGTCGTGACCCCAGGAAGTTGGTTGTCCAACTCACCCCAACGAGGCCCATAAAATCTTGGTGTTACATCTCCTCGGGTTAGGGTTGGTTGTTTAGGGTTTTCTCTTATTGTTTAATAATAAAAAGGCCCTTGAGCCTCATTGTAAGGTAGTTCAAAGGCATGTAGCTGTGACATCTCTTCTCAGAGATAAGCTACCATGCCTTAGCTGGTTTTATTTCCATTTCTGTTTGCAAGCATATTTCAGTATTTTACATTAATGAAATGAAGTATTATTTCCATTGCATCTCTTTGTATATGGTTATCTTCATAATTTGTTGCATTCCTATTTAAATCCAGATCACATCATCTTAAGAACTAGTTACAACAACATGGTACAGGGGAACAGGACGTGGATTATCATATCATGACAAATGACTTGGTTAGATTTAGGGACAAGATCTATGTGTTGGACAATAATGGGCTATAGAAGCTTATCTTGTCAGAATTTCATGTTAGTTCATATTTAGGTCACCCAATATATCAAAATACATTGACAACAATAAATAATTTTCACCATTGGTTGAACTTGAAGAAAGAGGCGGGAGAGTTTGTGGAGAGATGTTTGTATTTTCAGCAGGTAGAAGTAGACAGTAAGCATCCAGGTGGGTTATTGCATCTGATTATGATTCCAGAGTGTAAATGGGAGTTCATTTCCATGAAATTTATTACAAGTTTGCCAAGGGAATCTAGACATAATGATTATATTATGGTTGTAGTTGACAGGTTGACAAAGGTATCTCACTTCACTCTAGTGAAGTCTATGAATTCAGCGAGTGAGGTATATCAGTTCTTCATTAGAGAGATAGTGAGATTGCATGGTATTTCAAGGAATATTGTGTCAGACTATAATAGCCCCAAGTTAAAATTTCATGTAATAGCTTCAATGAAGGAAAAATAATAGCAAGGTCATAGGACACATATTCCAAGCTGAATTTTTGGAAAAACATCCTAGTGGGTGTTCATTTGGTTTATTATGTATAAGGAAATTGGAAAAGGAATTGGCAAAGGCTTTGAAAAGGTAAATTGGCATTAAATGATATTTAATTTATGAAAATAAAGGAAATTAGGAGAAAAGGAAGGTGAAAGGTCACAAGTTGCATGTGAGGAGGAAAGTGAAGGAAAATAGAGGAAAAATGAAGAAAATAGAGGCCTCTATAATAAAAAATACTTTTAGAATTAGTTCATAGAATTTTGACAGTATTGGGTTGGAGCTCCCTCTCTATTCTCTCTCTCTCATACTTTTGCACACTTAGATCATCCTTGGAGAACTCTAGCATTGGAGAAAGGAAGGAAAAGAAAGGACAAGAAAGAAAAGGAAAGCAAGGATCACACAAGGAAGAGTTGGATCAAGCGGTTACAATGGGATTACTTGTAAGTATCGAGTTGCATGCATGATTTCCTTGCTATTTTTGGCATGCATGGTACATGCATGTGTTTATGTGGTTCTCTTATTATCATTTGCATGGGTTTTTTCAGGTGTGACTGTGGTTTCAACTTTTCCTTGCCATTTATGCATATCCATGGTGTGATGGGGTTCTTTCATGTGGTTTAGCTTTGGATTGTTGGATGGTTTTGGAAGTGGGTGAGGTGGTCTCAAGAAAAATCCCAAAGGCATAACAATCCATTGATCTGTAATGGAAGGATTATGGTAAAGCTTGAGGGTGGAGATGGGAAAATTCCTCAAGGTATTGGTGATGAAATCTGGAGGCATCCAAGATTTTTTAGGGCCTAGTGATCCCTCGATAGGTAATGGCGAGATTGTGGTAAATCCTAGTTGTATAGATGAGGGTTTTGGGCCTAGGAGTCCCTTGACTGGTTTTTTCAGGATTGTGGTAAAGCCCGAGGAAGCCCTCGCTTTTTTGTTGTGATTCCCATGTTCATGCTTGGAATATGCCACGGGGGTGATTGGCTAAAAGAAATATTTGGTCCAACACAAATAATGGTCTAGTGGTACGTGTAAGTTTGCGATTTGGTTTTCTTTTGCATATGTTAATAAGAGTTGTTATCCGTTTGTATTTTATGAGTAAATTTACTTGTTATGATGTGGCCTTGATGGTTGTTCTGTCATTGCTATTATTCTAGTTATATCTTGGTTATAAGCATGATTTCATGACAGATTCTTGTTATGGATTTTAACATTTTTTTTATTGATTTATGAATGATTATTGAATGCATGACCTAATATATTTTATTCTAGTTATTATGAGAGGGCATCAGACCTTCTTTAAGATTATCAGATAAGTATGAAATCCCTATGTTCAGATATACATTTATAACCTGTAGATTACATGTTCACAATGTGTTTAACGAAATGTCTATCATGGTTAGACCTGGTTAGGTCAATTTCTTGTCTAAGTTTTGTGTTAGTGGCTTTTCCCCAGTGTCATTCATCATTCTGGAAAGTTATATCAAGTTTTTGGCAGGGTCCTGGATCCTATCCCTAAAAATGTGGCTTAAATTCCAAGGTCGCGTGCACAAAACTGGAGATTTTAGACTGTAGTCACTGGGAGGCAGGGTTATTCATGTGGTTGGAGGGTTAGATTCAATGGATTACCTTTTTATGCAAGAGAATGGGAGTCCATATCACTAAAAAGGAAAGTTAACTTAGGGAGATGGTACCTGGAGTGGTTGTTTGGCTCTTGGGGGTTCATTAACTCTCGAGGAAGGTCAGTAAAGTTTTGATTTGTCGATTCCACTTCCTTAACCGTACTTAGGAGGTTGAGTCATGTCATAGTAGTACTCATCTCATGTTTTCCCTGGAAGACTGGTGAAAGTGAGTCATGCCATGGTAACTCTTCGTCACATATTTACCCCGGTGGACCGATGAACTTGGGTATGTGTGGGAGGAGGTGGTTATAGATTGGTACTAGAGAATGGTTCAATACTTGGAATAGATGGGAAAATATGTTTTTATGCATTCATGATGATTATATATGTGTTTGTTATGCATGTCAATTGTCTATATGGTTTTTATGCATGTATTTTCATTTTCATGGTTTTCGTGCATGAGGTCATGGTATGTAGTTGGTATTATCATGCATGATGTTGGTATATTGATATGATTATGATTATACATGAATCGTGCTAAATTGGAATTATCTTGCAGATGAGATAGCCTCCCCTAAACTTTACTGATGTATGTGGATTATGTTTATATTCTAGTTTAGCTGACATGGCTTGTAGGAAGAAGAAGATCAAAGATGACTAGCAAAATGGTGGATTACAGTTCAGAAGAAACCCCTTATAGATCATATAAGCGTCCAAGAGATGAGTTCTCTCTAGACATAGAAAATACTTTGAGAAGTTTGAAGGCATAAATAAGAAGTTGCAAGGTAGATAATGACAGAATCATTCAGTCATAGGAGAGACTTTCCAGGGCACAGAAGAAGCAAGCAAAGGTCAATGTAATTATCCTTTATATTTTTTCAGACTTGCAAAGATATGGACAACCACATATTAGTTATGGACAAGAGGATAGGACTAATGGGGCATATGATAGCAGATCTCATGATGGGCACATTTCAAACATGGATGATACCGTCAGGGATGGAAGGTTCTTGGATACACCTGATAGGAGAGGCAACAAACATGGATTCTACTCTAGTTCTTGTTCAAACAGGTATCATGGTCATCATCACTATCCTCCTTACAGGAGGAGTGATAGGGGATAATTTCCGAATGAGTTCAATAAAGCCAAGCCACCTACATTTAATGGTTATTTAAAGAAAACAGAAGACGCAGAGGCATGGTTGCTTATGATGAGGAAATTATTTAAGTTACATGATAAAAAAGAGAAGATGAAGGTCAGGATATCCAGTTTTAGCCTCAAAGGGAAAGCAAACATTTGATGGAAGATATGAAGCGATTCAAAGACATCAAGACATAGGAGTTTAGTTGGCATGAATTCAAGAGACTCTTCAAGAAGAAGTACTTGTTAGAGAGATATTATGATAGTAAAACCAAGGAGTTCTATGAACTGAAGATGGGATTGATGACAAATGAGGAGTACATGACTAAGTTCTTAGAGTTATTGAGGTATGTACTGTATCTTAAGGATGAGAAGGCCAAATTTCATGTACTTGTCAGCAAATTGTCATTAGCATTTAAGGATTAGATTAAGTATGATGAGCCTTGATCGCTGGAAGAAGTCATTTGGAAGATGAATCATTTTTATGAGAAATGAAATCGTAAGAACGAATCTAAGCAGGGTTGGAAAGGGAAAAAAATTAATAAAGGTAAATGGCCATTGAAGCGAACAAGACCTCAGGATGCAGGTGAGAAAGGGAATGTTGTTCCTTAAAATAAGTTTAATGTAGTTGAGAAGGGAAATGGGTCTCATCCTGGAGAGAAGTAGAACATAGGTGATGGTAGGCAATAGTTGTAGCGTTGGATATGTGGCAAGGAGAATCTCAAGAAGGACTGTTCGTCGTATCAGGGTGGTAGGCCTCAAATCGATAGTGCTCAAGAGGCACAGACAATTGGGGATGTTGGACAGAGCATTGCTCATAACTATGCAACATTAGGTAACAAGTAGGCAGATCACCAGGCATCTATTATCGAGATGGATGGTAAGATTTGTGATCAAGTTGTTTATATTTTTATCAACCCTAGATCTAATTATGGTTATGTTAACCCTGACGTGGTGGATAAGTTTGGTTTGAGAAAAGAAGTGCATGTAGAGTCTTGGTTAGTGATGTTGGCTATAGGTACTGATAAAAGGGTTCAACATTCGATAAGATTTTGTGAATTTGAGTTGAATGGTATGCCTACACCAACACATCTGAATTTACTTTCATTGGGATCATATAGTATGCTTTTGGGTATGGATTGGTTGTACCTTCACAGGACCAAAGTAGATTGTTATGAGAAGTCTATTTAGTGCCAAGATGACAATAAAGACCATAGAATCTTATAGGGTAAAAGGAAGGATACATCAGTTAGAATGGTTACAGTTGTGAAAGCAAAGCATAGTCAAAAGAAAGCACGTGTGTTGTTTGTAGTGCATATTTCCAACGATAAGGGTAAGGATGTTAAAGATGTGGAAGTCTTCAAGAAGTATCTAGTCTTGTAGAATTTTCAGGATGTATTTCCTGTAGATATTTCAGAGTTGTCACCTCACAAATAAGTGGAATTTTCTATTGAGTTGGTACCAGGGTTAACACCCACATCAAAGGAACTTTACAGGATGAGCACTCCAGAGCTAGTGGAATTGAAGTTGTAGTTGAAGTAAATGCGTGATAAGGGATACATCAAGCCAAGTGTGTCATTATGGGGTGTGCTGGTATTGTTTGTGAAGAAGAAGGATGGTACTTTTAGATTGTGCATTGATTATAGTTAGTTGAACAAAGTGACCATCAAGAAAAGGTATCCATTGCTGAGAATTAATGACTTGTTTGATCATTTGAAGGGAGAAACAATGTTCTCGAAGATTTATTTGAGATCATGATACCATCAGGGACGCATTAAAGAAGAGGACATCTATGAGATTGCTTTCTAGACTAGGTATAGATACTATGAGTTTGTTGTGATTCCATTTGGTTTGACAAATGCTCTAGCTACTTTTCTTTGTTTGATGAATAGTTTGTTGCATCCTTGTCTGGACAAGTTTGTGATTATATTCATTGATGCCATATTAATATATTATAAGAATGAGGAAGAGCATGTAGAACACTTAGGAATGATAATGAGATTTCCAAGAGAGTGTTAATTTTATGCCAAACTTAGCAAATGTAGTTTCTTTCTAACAAAGGTAAATTACTTGGGACATGTGGTTTCCAAGGAAGGCATAACAGTGGATCCAAAAACGATCAGGGTTATTATGGAATGGCAAAATCCTAGGAATGTGGATGAGGTCAAATAATTCATGGGGTTCATAGGTTATTATAGGAGTTTCATCAGGAACTTCTCACATATTTCCTATCCTATTACATCATTGCAAAGGAAAGGAAAGAAATTTGAATGGACAAAGGAATGTGCAACAAATTTTGAATAGTTAAAGAAATTGCTTACAAATGCTCTAGTTCTCAAAATTGCAGATCTGGACAAGAGTTTGTGGTGTGTACTAATGCTTGCAAGAGAGGACTTGGTGGGGTCTTGATGTAGGAGGGGCAGGTGGTATACTATGAATCAAGGAAACTGAATGAGAACGAGTAGAATTATGTGACACAGGAGCTTGAGTTGGCAACGATCATTCATGCATTGAAGATGTGGAGGCACTATCTTCTTGGTAGGAGGTTTTTGTTGATGAGTGATCACAATGGTTTTAGATAGTTGTTTGACCAACCTAATTTGAATGTCAGGCAAGCTAGATGGTTTTCCATGCTTAGTGAGTTTGACTTCGAGATCAGGTACATTAAAGGAATGGAGAACAAGGTTGCATATGATCTTAGCATAAGAGTATGGGTAAATCATATAGAAACTATGAGTTCATATGGGATGGATTTACCGGATCAGATCTTACAGGTAGGACAATAGGATTACAGGTATATGGAGCTTAGCCACAGGTTACAACATCATGGTACAAGTTATGAGGATGTGGACTATCATCTCACAACAGACGGTTTGGTCAAATTTAGGGACAGGATCTATGTGTCGGAAAACAGTGAAATCAAGAATCTTATCTTGAGGGAATTTCATGTTAAGCCATATTCAGGTCATCTGGGATATCAAAAGACATTGATAGCGGTTAAGAAGTTCTACTATTTGATGAATATGAAGAAGGAAGTGGCAGATTTTGTGGCTAGATGTTTGGATTGTCAATAGGTAAAGGTAGAGTGTAATCATTAAGGTGGCTTATTATATCTAATTGTGATTCTAGAGTGGAAATGGGAGGTCATTTCCATGGATTTCATTACATTTTTTCTGAATACATCTAGAAAGCATGATTCTATTATGGTTGTGGTTGACAGGTTGAATAAGGTAGCTCATTTTATTCTGGTTAAGTCTACTTATTCACCTAGTGAGGTAGCACAAGTCTTCATCAGGGAGATAATGAGGTCGCATGGTATTCCGAAGAAGATTGTGTCATACAGAGATGCCAAGTTCACTTCTAGGTTTTGGAAGGAGTTATTTGTAGGTTTAGGTATAGATTTGGCCTTCAGTACAACTTATCATCAACAGACAGATGGAAAGACATAGAGGGTCAACATGATTTTGGAGGACATGTTGAGAATGTATGTTATGCATCCACAATGAAAGTGGGAAGACTATCTTCCATTGGTAGAGTTTTATTACAACAATGGGTATCAAGAGTCACTGACGATGAGTCTATTTGAGACACTTTATGGGCAGATTTGTAATACTCCCATCAGCTAGAGTGATCCAGTTAACATGGTGTTGATTGGGTCAGGCATGTTGGAAAAGATGGAACAATAAATGTAGGTTATCAAGAAGAATCTAAAGGCAGCACATGACAGAAAGAAAATTTATGAATATCAACATAGGGAATTTAAGGAGTTTCAGGTTTGGGAACATGTGTATTTGCACATCAAGCCCAAGAAGAGCTCCTTGAGGATTAGGTCATGTGCAAAGTTGGCACCTTGATATTGCGGGCCTTTTGAGACACTTGAGAGTATTGGACCAGTGGCCTACAGACTTGCACTGCCTCCGATAGTGAAAGCCCATGATGTTTCCCATGTGTCATTTCTTAAGAAATATGTGAAAGTTGTTGATCATGTAATTGAATGGTTTGTATTGCAGGTGGAACCAGAAGGATAATTCTAGCCAGAACCTCAGTGCATATTGTAGTGAAAGATGCTCATGCTACATAAATTAGAAATCGAGCAAGTTAAAGTGCATTGGAAGAACTTTGGGCCCAATGAAACTGCATAGGAGATGGTTGCTCAAACACAAACTATGTATCCTTCATTATTTGCTAGTGAAGGCAAATGAGTTTTGGTATATGTATATATTCATGTATGGTTTTCATTGTAGTTACCACAATGGGTTGTGTTATAAAGATCCAATAATCGATATGGTTGTCATGTTGTTATTTTTATCACGTTGGTTTTTATTTTCAGCACGTGATCATTGTAAATACTGCATCAAGCTAAGTTATAAAGGTCCATGAGTAGTATGTTTTTCTTTTTTACATTCTTTCTAGTTATAAGTGTCATAGAACACTAAGGATGGTGTTCCCCTAAGGGGGAGGGGTCTATAAAAACCTCGGGTTAAAATTTCATATAATCAAGTTAATAAAGGCAAAATAAGACCAAGGTCACAGGACATGCATTCCAAGCTAAATGTTTGGAAAAAACATCCTAGTGGGCATTCATTTGGTTTATTATGGCTAAGGAAATTGGCAAACACATTGGAAAAGGCTTTGAAAAGGAAAAGTGGCATTAATTGATATTTCATTTATGAAAATAAAGGAAATTAGGAGAAAAGGAAGGTGAAAGGTCATAGGTTGCATGTGAGGAGAAAATTGAAGGAAAATTGAAGAAAATAGAGGCCTCAATGATAAAAAGGTTGTTGAGCATCAGTTCATTTCCTTTTTATAGTTGTAGGTTGGAGAACTCTCTCTATTCTCTCTCTCTCTCTCATAGTCTTGCACACTTAGAACATCCTTGAAGCACTCTAGCGTTGAAGAAATGAAGGAAGGGAAGGACAAGAAAGAAAAGGAAATCAAGGGTCAAGCAAGGAATATTTGGATCAAGTGGCTACAACAGGATTACTTGCAGTTATCGAATTGCATGTATGATTTCCTTGCTATCTTTGGCATGCATGGTATATGCATGTGTGTATTTGGTTCTCTTGTTGTCATTGGCATGCTTTTCTCCATGTGTGACAATGGTTTCATATTTTCCTTGCCATTTCTGGATAGCCATGGTGTGATGGGGTTCTCTCTTATGTTTCAGCTTTGGATTGCCAGATGGTTTTGGAACCGGATGAGGTGGTCTAAGAAATTTTTATAAAGGCCTAGAAATCCCTTGGCTGACAATGGAGGGATTGCAGTAAAGCCTGAGGGTGGAGATGAAAGAATTCCTTAAGGTATTGGTGATGAATTCCAGAGGCACCCAAGCTTGGTTAGGGCCTAGTGATCCATTGACCGGTAATGACAAGATTGTGGTAAAGCCTGGTTGTATAGATGACGGTTTCGGGCCTAGGAGTCCCTTCAACAATTTTGGTGGGATTATGGTAAAGCTTAAGGAAGCCCTAGTTTTTTTGTTGTGATTCCCACATTCATGCTTGGAATATGGCACAAGTGTGATTAGTTGAAAGAAAGATTTGGTTTAGCCCAATCTATGGTCGGGTGGTACGTGGAAGTCTTGACTTGGTTTGATTTTGCATATGTTAATAAGAAATCTTATCCTCTTGCATTTTATGGGTAAATGTACTCGTTATGATGTGGCTTTGATGGTTGTTATATCATTGTTATATTCTGGTTATATGTTGGTTATAAGCATGGTTTCATGATAGATTCGAGTTATGGCTCTTAAAATGTTTTGATTGATGAATGAATGGTTATTGAATGCATGACCTAATAGATGTTATTACAGTTATTATGACAGCACACCAGACCTTCTTTATGATTATCAGATAAGTATGAGAGCCCTATGTTCAAATATGTATTTATAACTTATAGATTACATGTTGACAATGTGTTTGACGAAATGTCTGTCATGGTTAGGCCTGGTTAGGTAATTTCTTATTTAATTTTCATGCTAATGGATTTTCCTTAGTGTCATTCATCATTTTGGAAAGTTTTATCAAGTTCTGGGGAGGGGTATGGATCCTAGCCCTAAAAAAGTGGCTCAGATTCTTGTGTCACATGCACAAAACTGGGAATTTTAGACTACAATCGTTGGGAGGCAGAGTTATCCATGCACATATAGGGTTAAATTCAATGTATTACCTTATTATGTAAGAAACTAGGAGTCCAAATCACTAAAACTGCAAGTTAACTCAGAGATATGGTACCTGGAGTGGTTGTTTGGCTCCTGGGGCTCAGTAGCTCCTAAGGAAGGTCAATAAATTTTTAATTTGTTGATTCCACTTCCTTAAATGTACTTAGAGGTTAATTCATGTCATAGTATCCCTCATCTCATGTTTACCCTGGCAAACCAGTGAAAGTGGGTTGATTCATGTCATGGTAAATTTTCATCACATATTTACCCCAGTGTATTTGTGAACTTGGGTAAGTGTGGGAGGAGGTGGTTACACAGACATATACGCCAAGTTCACTTACAGATTTTGGAAGGAGTTGTTTGTATGATTGGGAACAAAGTTGGATTTTAGTACAACTAATCATCCACATTAATATGGATAGACAGAGAGGGTTAACAAGATTCTTGAGGACATGTTGAGGTTGTATGTCATGCATCAGCGAAGGAAGTGGGAGGAGTATCTTCCACTAGTGGAGTTTGAATTTAATAATGGGTATTCGTAATATTTGAATATGAGTCTATTTGAGGCAATTTATGGGTGGAGTTGTAATACTCCCATCAGTTGGAGTGATCCAACGAATAGGGTGTTGATTGGACCAGATATGTTGGCAGAAATGGAACAAGAAATGCAAGTTATTAAGAAGAATATAAAGGTAACACAAGATAGGAAAAAGATTTATGTAGATCAGCATAGGGTATTTACGTAGTTTCAGGTTGGGGAACATGGTTACTTGGGCATCAAGCCCAAGAAGAGACCCTTGAGGATTGGATCATATGCCAAGATGACACCTTGGTATTGTGGGCCTTTCGAGATCCTTGAGAGGATTGAACCAGTAGGCCTACATACTTTCACTGGCTCCGAAAATGAAATTCCATGATGCTTTCCATGTGCCATTTCTTAAGAAGTATGTGCAATATGTTGATCATGTGATTGACTGGTCTGTATTGCAAATGGAGCCAGAAGGAGAATTCGAGGCATACCCTCAATGCATTTTGCATCAAAATATGCTCATGCTCTAGAATTGAGCAATCAGGCAAGTTAAAGTGCAATGGATGTTGAAAAATGCAGGAAGAAATTCTCAATTTGATTTTTCCTTGATTAAATTGAGAAAAATTGAGTTTCTAGTTTACCAAGTAAATTCAATTTGGAGGAGTTAGAGTTCAGTTAAGAATGTGTGATTGCTAATTTGTAGAAATCAAGGTCAGTTATTTCAAGTTGTTTTTATATTTCCAACTATTGGAGGAACTAATTGAAGTTCAGTTGTGTAGTGGGACTTCAGTCAAACTTAGTGATAATCTAGTTAACTGAAAAGTCAACCCAAAATAGCTAGTGCATGCAGAGAACTTGAGTTCCCTGATTATGGTGGAGATTCCAAGGTAGTGTAAGATTCGTTGTAGACTAGTCTTGAATGTACAGGTGTTTCATGAAGTTAGATGATGAAACTTGGGAATTGTGCAATCCATTTTCAAGATTTTCCTAAATAATAGGGGCCTAATTGCTCAAGGAATTGTGTAAGGCAATAGGGGATCAAGTAGAGGCATAAATTGACTAAGTTTGGGTTAGAGCTTCTCAGTGAATAGAGAGATAGGTTATTCACTAGTAGGTAGTGCTCAGTTGAGCAAAGAAATTGCAATACATCTCTATTCATTAGATTAATTCAAGCAAGCAAGGGGTTTTTAGCATATTTCTTTCCCCTAGAAAAAATATTGTGTGCATGTCTATTATTTATCATTGCATGTTTGTGATTGATATCCTAAGTTGTGAATTAAATTCCACAGAGTATTAGAGTAGGTTTTTTTCTTGTTATTTTTTATTAAAACTTCATCAACAGTTGAAAATATACACCATAATTTCTACATGGTATAAGAGCAGGATTCAGATTAGAGCAGGAATTTCAAAGTTATTTCTCAGGAGGTTCGAATTTGCAGTTCAGTGTAGCAAGATATCTTTAGAGCTAAGAAGATTACCTTCAATGGGATGAGGCTAGAGTATGCCTTGAAAGGCACCTATAATTTCATCGCATGGAAGGATCACATGGAGGAAATATTGCATGACAATGGATTGCTAGAATACATCAAGAGAGATGTTGCAAAACTAGCCAAAAATGATGCCCAAAACCTTGCTCAGTGGAAGAAAGATGTACAAAAGGTGAAGAGAATAATATTGGAGGAATTATGGGATGACATTATCACCAATATCCATGTGAAAGAAACTCCTTATGCAATATAACTGGCACTGATAGATTTGTTCTAGAATAATAGTGAGCATAGGAAGGTGACTTTGAAGGATAAACTTCGAAATATCAAGATGCAGAAGAATGACACTATCTCACAATATCTAAGCAGCTTCACACAAGTTCATGATGAGCTTTCAGGAGTTGGTGTTACAGTTTCAAATGATGATTTGGTAAGCCTATCCCTTCTATGCCTTCCCAAGAGCTGACATAACTACCAAGGTTCGATGAACGGAAGGGAGAAATTACCGAATTGGGAAAACTTATGGTTTGATTTGGTACAAGAGAAAATACGGCGGAATACCAGAGATGGAACTTCATCCAAGGGAAAGGATGAAGGAAAAATTGCACTGGTTGGAAAGGGAAAGAAGGGAAAAAGGAATAAATATCAATCCAAACGAGAATCCAATATTTGTCAAAAAATAAATGCTTTCATTGTCATGAATTCGAGCACTATGCCACGAAGTAAAAGCAATCAAGAAGAACTTAGGAGGAGCAATATGTGAAGCCTTGGCTTCAGAATTCAATCTTGACTTTACCCTTATCTTATGCATGGTTAGCATAGTGATGAGGAGTGTGTGGTACTTGGACTCAGCTGCTTCGTTCCACATGGTAGGGTGTAGAGACTTTTTTAGTGACCTGAAGGAGAAAGATTTAAAGATTCACATCGAGCTAGGGGACAAAAGAAGGTACAACATGAATGGGGTTGCTATAGTGAACTTTCATAGGGAGTTGGGATCCCCTCTCAGACTCAAGGATGTCATGTTGATTTTGGGCCTAAAGAAAATTCTCATCTTTGTTGCAATTTTGGAAGACTGTGATTATGATGTGATATTCAGCAAAGGAAAAGAATTCCTGAGACACATAAACATGAGACAGGTGAAGCAGACCAGGGTTCATGTGAAGAAATTTTAGAAGCTAGATGTGGAAGATTGTGCTACATTAAGCACTAAGGTCGATAAATGTAGGGCTACGATGTTGGTGAACTTTGGCACAAAAAAATTGGCCATTTACATCATGGCTCTTGAAGATTATGAGGAAAATAACCACTGGCCTCCCCAAAGGAGAACTTGAGCAGCAACATGTATGCAAAGGATAAACTTTGGGGGAGTACAAAAAATCCAAATTCCATGATCGTGACAGAAAGCACATGCAATCCTAGAAAGGATCCACTCTGATGTCTGTGGACCTTTCTCCATAGCCTCCATTGACATACACAAATATTTTGTCATTTTTATTGATGAATTCTCATAGAAGTGTTGGATCTTCTTCATGTGAAATAAATATGAGACATTCTCCAAGTTCATAGAATTCAAGACATTGGTTGAGAAAGAAACCGACAAGAAGGTGAAGGCTCTCAGGAGTGATAATGGATATGAGTACGTGTTGAATGAATTAAAAAAAAATTGTACAAAAGAAGGAATTTTATGAGAGTTTACAACACCTCTCAACCCAAAGCAGAAGGGGGTGGCTAAGAGAAAGAACCATAACATTGTGGGAGAAGTGAGGGAGTTGTTGCATGACAAAAGCCTACCTCTTCATTTGTGGGTTGAAGCATGCAACATAGAAGTATATTTGCAGAATTGGAATCCTCATTGTATTTTGGGCATGATTACACCGGAGGAGGATTTCTCGGCGATAAAGTCGGATGTGTTGCACTTCAGGATTTTTGGAGCCTTTGTTTATTTCAATTTCTCCAAATAATCAAGGAAGAAGCTTGATTTGACAACAAAATTGGGGGTATTTATCGGTTACACAAAAACTCCCCACAACTACCGTGTGTACTTTCCATCCCTTGGAATGACAGTTGTGTGAAGGAATGTAAAATTTAATGAGCATAAAGCGATTAGGTGCTCTCTTGAGAGGGAGCTTCAGATCCCACCAAAATAGGATCTTTTAGCTCCAAAGGGGGACCCTCAGGAAGTTTTGGAACCACCACAAGTATAGGAGAAGAGAGTGGAGACATCCACTCAAGAAGAAACATCCAGAGAAGGAGGGAAAATAACTAGGGAAGCTGATAGACTTGTGCAGGATGAGAGGGAGAATGTGGGAGCACCTTCAAATTTCCACAGGTAGAGGAGGTCACCTGATCAGTAAACTAGCTACAATGATCTAATGATTGAGCTTGTAGAGAATGAGACATCCTCTTTCAAGGAAGCAATAGAGAAACCTATATGGGTTGATGCAATGGTGGAGGAATACGAATCGATAGTAAAGAACAATGTTTGGGAAGTGCTCCCAAGACCATTAGATTAGTTGTGGGTTTGAGACGAACCTTCAAGGTTAAGCATGAAACAAACAAAAACATATAGAAGTATAAGGCCAGATTTGTGGCCAAGGGATACTCTCAAGTTGAGGGAATTGAATATGAGGAGACCTTTGCTCCTGTAGTAAGGTACTCATCCATTAGCTCAATTCTTGTATTGGCTACACAGAGGGGGTGGAAGATACACTATATGGATGTAAAAATAACATTTCTCAATGAAATTATTGAGGAGGAGGTTTACATTTAGCAACCAAAAGGTTTTGAGACATTTTATTGGGAGTCTCATGTGTGCAGAATCAAGCGAGCATTATATAGTCTCAAACAAGCATCGCGTGCTTGGAACACCAAGATTGACAACTATCTCACTAGTTTGGGCTTCACCAAAAGTGAAGTGGATGCAAACCTATATCATATCTTGGTAGAAGGTAAAATTCTTAGTACTGTCTTATATGTTGATGATTTAATTTTAATTAGTGATGAGAAACTGATCATATCTTGCAAGAGAATTTGAAATGAAGGACATGGGTATAATGCACTACTTCCTAGGGTTGGAAGTATGGGAAGGAGGTGGGGAAATATTTTTCTCTCAAGGAAAGTATGAAAATGACATACTATAGAAGTTCTGCATGAAAAGTTGCAACCCCATGGAGACACCTCTAGCTACCAACTGGAGGAAAGAGGATGCCACTTCAAGTGAGGAAGTGGATGCTACCATTTATCGATAGCTGGTGGGTTCACTTATGTATCTTGTGAACACTGACCAAATATGTGCTATGCAATTAACTAGTTGAGGCAACTTATGGTTAGGCTGACCAAATTATATTGGAAGGCAGCTAAGCATGTTTTGGGGTACCTCAGAGGCACTACCCTGTTTGGTCTATGGTATAGATAGATAGAGGGAGTGAAGTTGTGTGTCTTCAGAACGAAAGAGTACATCAAGTGGAATTTTCAGCGTTGGGTCCGCATCTGTTTCCTGGTACAATAGGAAGTAACTATTTATGGTGCTCAACTCAGCAAAAGCAGAATACATGGCTACAAGTCAAGCAACTTGTGAGGCGATCTAGATGAGAAAGATACTTGTTGGATTGTTTGGTTCGATGATGGATCCAACTATGATCTAATTTGATAATCATAGTTTCATTAAGCTCTCCAAGGATATTGTATTTCATGATCGATCCAAGCATATATATATATATATATTTGGTATCACCATTTACGGGACTGTGTGTAGAGGTAGATAATGTTGCTACAATACATTTCGACAAAGGAACAAGATGTAGACATTTTGATAAATGCCTTGTCAAGAGGGAAGTTCAAGTTCCACAGGTGCAGGATAGGGGTGGTTGATAATCCCTTTCTTGCTGAGAGGGAGTGTTGAAATATGCAACAAGAAATTCTCAATTTGATTTTGCCTTGATTAAATTGAGAAAATTCGAATTTCCACATCAGCAGACAACTTGGATGTAGTTAACCTGTGTGACATGGCTTGTGTCACCAGTTTACTCAGTAAATTCAAGTTGGAGGAGTCATATTTCAATTAACCATGTGTGATTGCTAATTTGTAGCAATCAAGATCTTTTATTTATTTATTTATTTATTTTAATTAATTAATAATTAATTATTATATTATTATATTATTATTAATTATTATTTTTATTTTTTATTTTTATTTTTTATTTTTATTTTTTATTTTATTTTATTTATTTATTTTTATTTTTTATTTTATTTTTCAGTTAAACTAGTTCCAATTATTGGAGGAACTAGGGTAAGTTCAGTTATGCAGTGGGACTTCAGTCAAACTCAGTGATCATATAGTTCACTGAACAATCATCCCTAAATAGCTAGTGCATGAATATAATTTGAGTTCCTCAGCTATGGTGGAGTTTCCAAGGTAGTGTAACATTAGTTATCGACTAGTCTTGAGTGTACATGTGTTGCATGTAGTTAGATGATTAACCTTGGGAATTGTGCAATCCATTTTGGAGAAATTCCTAAATAATAGGGGCCTAATTTCTCAAGGAATTGCACAAGGAAATAGGGGTTCAAGCAGAGGGATAAATTGACTAAGTCTGGGTCAGAGATTTTAGTGAGCAGATAGATAGGTTATTCACTTGCAGTTTGTGCCCAGTTGAGCAAAGAAATTGTAATACATCTCTATTCATCAAATTAGTGCAAGCTGGTAAGGGGTTTCTAGAAGATTTCTTTCCCCTAGAAAAAATATTGTGTGTATGTGTTTTATTTCTCAATGCATGTTTGTGATTGATGTTCTAAATTGTGAATTAAATTCTGCAGAGTAGTAGAGTAGGTTTTCATCTTGTGATTTGATCAAAACATCAAGAGAAATTGCAATTCTACACTATAATTTCCACATTGGAAGCACTTTGGGCTCGATAAATCTACATGTGAGATGGTTGATCAGATGCAGGCTATGTATCCTTCTCTATTTGCTGGTTGAGCAGATGTGTTTTGATATATATTTTGATGGTGTGTTTTGTTTATGTTTGTAAATATCACATCGAGTTGTGTTATAAAGCTCCAATAAGTGGTATGGTGTTCATGTTATGACGATCATGGTCTCAACATTATGATATGATTTAAATGTTGCATCAAGTTGTGTTATAAAGCTCCATGGGCAGCATGCATTTTGCTAGTTTATAGGTGTCATTGAACACCAAAGAAAGTGTTCCCCCAAGGGGGTGGGGTTTGTAACAACCCCTGGTTTATTTTATATGTAAATAAAAAATAAGACCAAGGTCATGGGACATGTATTCCAAGATGAACGTTAAGAAAAACATAGTGATGGTGTATCAATGGTGATTAATTAATGACTATGGAAATTGGCAAAGACATTGACAAAGGAAAAGTGGAAATAATTAATATTTTCTTTATGAAATAAAGGAAACTAAGAGAAAAGGAAGGTGAAAGGTCACATAATTGCATGTGAGGAAAATTGAAGGGAAAATGAAGAAAATAGAGGCCCCAATAATCAAAAGGATTCTAAGGATCAATTCATAACCTTTTGTAATTTTTTAGCTTGGATATTTCTTATATTGTCTCATTCTCTCTTACTCTTGCACACTAAGTATTCCTGGAGCATTCTTGGAGCACCCTAGCATACATTGGATTTGGAGAAAGAAGGAGAACACAAGGGGACAATGGGATCAACATCTATAGTTGGATTTCTTGCAAGTAACAAGTTGCATGTATGGTATCCATATTGATTTATGGATGCATGATATATGCATGTGGTTATTTGGTTATGTGTTGTCATTGGAATGGAGGATTTCCTATATTGACAGTGGTTTTTATCCTTTCCTTGTCATTTCCTAGATAACCATGGTGTTGTGGGTTTTTCCAATTAATTGTTTTCTGATTGGTGCTCATAAGTCCTTATGGTTGTGGGTTGGAACAAATGCTCTGGAATAGCTTGGGGTGAGTTACTAGTCCTGGAGCGTAGGTTGGGAAAAGTGCTCTGGAGCCCTTGGTGAGTTGAGTTATTAGTCCTTGGAGCTGGGTTGGAGAAAAAATCTTAAGCTATGGAGGGTTGCGGGTTGAGTTACTAGTTCTTGGAGCCTTGGAAAACTTGGGTAGAGACTGATCTAGTTGGTGTTAGTGATGTTTAGCCGTGAGGTGAAATCACTAGTTGAGGGTTGAGTTTGTTTGGGATCTAGAAGCCTTGGTTTTGTTTGTTTTGGTTTATTATATGAGATCCCACATTCATGCTTGGAATATGGTGCAGAGGTGATTGATTGAAAGAGATATTTGGTTCAACCCAATCTATGGTCGGATGGTACATGGAAGTCTCTGATTTGGTTGGTATTTTCATCTATTAATAAAAGCTATTCTTCTAGTGATTCAGGTATATTTGTTGGAAATGTGTTGGTGATATTATGGTTGGGTTTCCATGGTATATATGTTGGTTATTTTATGGTTACATGTTGTTCATATGATGTGTATCTTCTATGGATCTTGTCATGAATTGTTTAGCTATTGATCAATTAATGGATGTATGGATTAATAATTGTTGTTGCATCTATGGGGAGAGGGCATAGGGCCTTCTTCGTGATTCTCAAGTGAATTTATGACTTTTATGATTATAGATGCATTCATGGAATGTATCTTACATGTTTGCCATGTGTTTGATGAAATGTTTGTTATGTTCTAGGTAGTCTAGGTCAAGTTATGCCTTCAAGTTTGTGTGTTTAGCCTTGTTTTCATGTCATTAATGATTTTGAGGAATTTCAAGAAGTTCTAGGAAGTGGTATGGAGGTTGACCTAGAATTTAAGCTAAGATCCTGGGACCACACCCTTATAAATGGGAAATTTTGGTTACGATCGCACCTAGGCGGGCTTGTGCGTGTGGTTTGAGGCCTATAACCACATGGAGGCCTTGTCATGCAAGCAATTAGGGTTTAAAGTGTGTGAAAGGGAGCCCTAGATCAGGGTTTGGTCACCTGGGTGGTTCTTTGGCCCCTGAGTGTCCTTGTAGCACTGTGAAGTGTTGTGAGTTGTGAATCGACAGTTAGTTATAGGCCCCACTTCCTCATCTAGGGCTAGTTGCTCGGGTCATGTCACAGTAGCTCTTTGTCTCATGTTTACCCTAGTAGGAAGGTGAAATTTGGTAAATGTGGGAGGGGTGGTTACAATTATTATTCCCTTTGATATATTTTCTTGTGTATGTATTCCATTCCCTTCATTTCTTGTACAACTTGGATCATATACACTATCAAATGTCTCACATTTATCTCTAGAGATTGCTAACTTTCACCATAAGGAAAAGATCATTTTGAAATGTTCATTCAAGAAATATTGCACAACTCCATGCTACTCAAACTTTTGATAATTCTTCTAGTCCAGTTCATCCAAACTTACAATTAGTTTTGGAAAAACACCAACATCTCTTTTATCTTCTCCAAGAACTATTACACTCACATGGTGAGCATGATCATAGTATCCCTCTACTCTCATGTATCTTACTTCCCAATGTGCATCTAAATCATTATCCTTTTTTTTGAAAATAATGAAATCAAGTATATCATATAGGGATTGTTGGTAGCAAGTTTCAATCCTCCTATTACTAATTTTCATGGTTCTTTAAAATGAATGAACTTGGTGCACGTGTCCCAACTTTTGAGTTCTTATAAAATTATTTTTCAAAGATAAATTTCCCATTATAGCCATCAAATACCTCATAGATGAGCTCCATAATGTTGAGTTCTTCACCAAATTTTATCTCTAGTACAATTATCACAAACTTTGAATGAATCAAACAATTTTATTAAAATTTCTTCTCATAATCATGAAAGTCATTATGGGTTTTTAGTGATGCCTTTTGGTCTTTCAATATTCCTTCCACTTTTGAAATATTCATTAACAAAATATTTTGACCCCTTCAATGCCATTTTCCCCTAGTATTCTTTGATGACATATTGATCTACCACAAAACTTGGATAACACATGGCATAGATGTATTAGGTTTTACAACTTGTCCATCATCACCAATTGGTCCTCAAATGTTTTAGATGTTCCTTTTGAATTACAAAAGTGTAATATTTGGGATACAATGTGATTTGGGAGGGTGTGCATGTTGATCCTAAGAAAATTGAGATTATGAAACATTAGCCTTGTCCAGTTACCCTAAAATGTTTGTGGGGAATTCTTGGCCTCATATGTTACTCTAAGAACTTTAGGTAGAACTATGGTAAAATGTAAACTCCCCTCACCTCCTTGCCTTGAATTGGAATTAGGTAGTTGAATAAGGTTTTCAAGGTTTAAAAAATGCTCTATGTGCTACCCAATACTAGCCATGCCTAAATTCAATACGACTATTTTCTTGGAATGTGGTGTCCATGGTAAAATAATTGGTAAGATGATAATGCAAGTGGCTCATTGGATTTCACTAGTAATATTTATGTGATATAAATTTGGGAAAATCCACCTATTAAAGGGAGATGTTAGTTATTACTTGACAATGTGATGTTTCGAGATTTAAACAAACAAAAATAGGTTGAAATATTTATCGAAGTAGAGGATGTCCTCCTAAAGTAGCATAAATGGGTCACTAAATTGTTAGGATATGACTACAAGATTATCTACAAGAAGGGATAGGATAATGTGATGGTTGATGCTCTATCATAGAAATATGAAGATGACAATTCTCTCTTTTTCTTATCTTTCATGGTAGTTTATTGACTAGTAGAGATATGTCAAAAATGGTCAATGGATGCCAAGATAATGCACATTATCCATTGGATATAGGTTGACTTCCATGCACATATTGGCTACACTTTACATAATTATGAGATTTTCTATAAAGGGAATATTTTTTGGTTCTAGGATTCAACATTTAAATCCTATGTGTTATCTAAATTACACTCATATCCTAAAATGGGTCACTCCAATTTTCGTAAAACATAAGAAATGATTAAATACTCATTCTTTTGGGCAAGCTTGAAGAATTGCATCTGCAGATTTGTGAAGGAATGTGACATTTTCCAATGGCACAAGGGAGAGATGATAAATCCTTTAAGAAAAGTACAACCTTTACTCGTTATAGCCACCATGGTGATTGACATTTATATGGATTTCATTAAGGGGTTACTGAAATTAAAAAAACAAATTAGGGATCATGGTAGTTGTTGGTTAGGATTGTAAATATTATCACTTTTATACCATACAACACCCCTTCAAGGCCTCAACAGTCACAAGCATTCCTTGAATATATTTTTAAACTCCATGGCATGACTCAATTTATTATGGTAGATCACAAGTTGACCTTCACTAGAAATTTGAGTTAGGAGTTGTTTTGATGTCAAATTACCCAATTGAATATTAGAATATTATATGATCCCAAAATAGATGGTTGGATAGTAGTCATCAACATGTTTGGAAGCTTATTTACAATTTTTACAAATTTTTCCCTTATTGTGATAGGCCCAATGCATGAAGTCGTTACCCTTAGTCAAATGATGGTATAGTAGCACTTATCATGGGGATACTCAAATGATCCCCTTTAAGTTAGTCTATGGAAACAATACCCCATTAGTTGTCTCCGACTTAACAAGCCTACCTAAGGTTTAGGAAGTGGAAAAAATCTTTATATCCCATGATAAGATTATTTTCACCCTCAAGGATAATTTAGCATTTATCTATAACCAATTAAATCAATAATTTCATCAGCATTGCTCCAAATTCCACTTTGAAGAAGGGGATTAGGTGTTCTTGCATCTTCAACCCTACAGGAAGACATCACTCAAGGGGAAGGGACACCAAATGTGTGAACCTAAGTTTTATGGACCCTATACTATACTTAAAACATATAGGCATAATGGATTATAAATCCATACTTCCAAGTGACTCTAAGATCCACCCAATCATTCATGTGTCCTCCTTGAAGAAAGTAGTCATGTCCAATTGCAGATTTCAAGCCAATTGTCTTGATGCAGACAAGGAGGGATCCATTCTATTGTAGAATGATGTTTCTTTGGACAAACATAAGCATAGACTTCACTAGTGGACTATTTAGGAAGCCTTGATCCAATTTAAGGTTATGTAGCCTCAAGATGCTACGTGGGAACTAACAGATATTATACACCTATTTTTTCATTTCCAACCTTGAGCACAATGTTTCTTTTTGATAACGAGGGTGTATTTGGATCCCACCTTAAATCCCCTACTTATGAGAATAGGTTGTTGAAGCTTACTATATTGGGATGATCTCTATTAAATAAGGCACACAAGGTAGCAAAGCATGGAATCAATAAATAAAAGTTAACCTCATTAAAGAAGCTCCAGTAGTTATTGGTCATGGCCTAATTAATATGGACTGCTCATTAGTTAGGGTTTTGGTTAGTGAGGAAACTATATATAGTAGTATAAGGGAAGTGATCAAGTTCTATGTGAATAGTGATTACATTTGGAGCTCTGCTCAATTGGAGGATCTCCCTCAAAGAGGCAAATGAAAAAGGAACACCACATAAATTAAGTAATTTATAAACCTGAGATATTACATGAGGTTGACCTATTCAACAATATTAGAGAGTGTATAAATGGAAAACAAATACATTATATTGAATGAGAAAGGAGATAAGAAGACTTTTTTTGGAGTGGGAGAAAAACATTTCCATCTTACTTCATGTAACCAATTTTGTGTTTAAGTAATGGTTCAAGAGGTCATTCAAAATTACTAGAAAGCGTAGTTAAGGTTTATTTAATGGTTGTTGACACCCTTGGGAAGGTTACCACTCATACTAAATGTCTAATTCCGTGTGAGCATTTTAGAACTTTAGAAAACCTACTTATAGTTAACCAATCCTAAGTAATTTAAAGATTTATTCTCGGTCTAAGAGTAGTTTCATCTTGGTCTCCATTTTTAAAAACCTGCATTCTTCTTAACTAAGTTATCGTTAAGATTATTTAAATTTGAGTCACTTACAAGTCCAAACTCAATCAAAATTATCATTATATATAATAATGGATTAGTCTTTAAGTGCGACTTTTTGGAGTTTCCGACGAATTTCTGTTGACCAAAAAATTTGTGGCAAATTCTTGACATATATTGTTTCAATTGGTTTTTTGACTGCATATATGGATTCAACACCCTCAATAACCAATGAGACACTTTGATTGTGAAGATTTCACCAATCAAACTTATGATTTAAATAAATCTCTATTAAATCATAAAATAAACGAATTTAAAAAAAAAAAACAACAAAAAATTACTCCTATAATAATAAATAATAAAACATCTTTTATAACTTATACAATAAATTTATAAAAAAAATACATTTTAATAATAAAAAAATAATATTTTTTAATACCTATTTTATTTTACTTTCAACCTTTTAGCTTTTAACAATACTTTATAACTGAAAGAATTATTTATAAAAAAATAAATTAATACCTTTACAATTTCAACCTTTTATTACCACATGATATCTTCGTTACATCCGAAACGTCGTGTTGATTAAATCATCAACTTTTGAGTGGCCCATATTATCTTGTCAACGTGTGGATACGCCAAAATAAAAATTATAAATTATAAAGACATTTGGCTCCCCTTCCTACCGCATCAGCGTCGTGCTTATGTTTGATGAATTTGGAAATATTTTCCATATCCCCGTTTTACTTTTATTTATTTATAATGATTTATAATTAAAATTTTATTTTTTTAATGTATTTTCTTTTAATTTCAAACTTTTAATAATATTTTTAATCAAAAAATTATTTATAATTTTTTTTTTTACATATTATCTTTACAACTTCAACTTTTTACTAGCCCATTATATCTTGTCAACTTTTTTAATTGGGATTTTCCTAATCAATAATCAACTTTTGAGTTGTAAATATTATTTTGTCAAACTTTTTTCTTTTTCTTTTTTAATTTGGGATTTCCCTCTTTTTGCTATTAACATGAATCAAGGAAGAGGTACATAGGAGCACCATACATCATGTCAATGAGACTTGAATGTGAGTGGGAAGGTTATCATTAAACCACCTAAGGTACATTCAATTAACATATTATCTCGTTAACTTTTGAGTACAACAAAGTATAAATTATAAAAACATTAGAGGTCCACTTCTTACATCATGCTTATGTTTGATAAATTTGGAAATATTTTTCATACTTACATTTTCATTTTGAAGCCATCATCATCAACAAATTGGCAATTGAGTTTTATTTAAAATTCAAACTTTTAAAAACCTAATTCCTCTAAAATTTAGAATTTGATTCATGTAGTTTTTGTCTTTCAATCTTTTTGTTAAGTGACTAAGGTGGCTTCCCATATAACACGTGCTATATAGCAGTATAGTCCCTACCACTTAAATCGAAATTATGCTTTTAGAAAAATTGTAAATTGATATATGAAATGGAAAAGTTAATTTCCTACTAAGGGGTATGGACTTGCATATATTTTTGGTGGGTAGACTAGTAAGTCTACACATTTAAATTTTTTCTCATACTTGTTAAAATAATGAGGAAAACATAAATAATGTGTTGAAAAATGTGCAACAAGAAATGTTAAATTAGAATGTGCTAAAAATAGACTTGCTAAAAATAGCATGTCTAAAAATAGTAGTTTGGCCAGTGAGGTCATTGGCCACATTAGGTGAGAGGTAAAACTGCTAAAAATAGAAAGTTCTAAAATAGCATTTCTGGGTCCATTTCTATTTATAGCAGTCCCTAGTCTATCTATATGAAGTAAAATTAATTTTGGTCTTAACAGCAGTTGGAAATATTAATTAATTAATTCAGTTGAGTTAATTAGTTAAGGAAATTCGAATGTGAAGTCTTTGTGAGCATGCACATGAGTTGTCCCATTGATTGAGGAATTTATCCTTAATTTCCTCCACTAATTGAGGGAATAAGTATGAATTCTATAATGAGAGAATAAGTTGTCTTAGTTCTAACTAGTCAAGTCCAGTTAGATTATTTTAGCAAGTTGTTAAAATAATAAAATATAGTTTGTTAATGCTTGCATGCATGTGACAACTATTATTTTAGATAACTGAGGATTCACTCATGGATAACTGTTGCATGTCAGTTCTGTCAGAGACCCAGTTGAGATTAGATGTGGCACAGTGTACTATCATATCCTTGGATATTTCTAGTAAGTACATGGAGAAGGATCTATTATAGGAGATTGGAGGACTTGTGGCCTATATATTGAGGCCTAGGTAGCCATGATTTTCATCTTCTGATTGAAGATCATCAGAGTACAGAGAGAGTAGGATAGCTATTGAGCTGATTCTTTTTGTATGTTGAAGAGGATCTCCACTTGATTGATAATATAGTGTTGGGGTTTTATGCTGGTGCTTTCCCTAGTGATATATTCTGTGTTATGTGTGATTGATTTCTCTTCATCAATTATGCATGTTTCTACTTGGTGTTGCTCATGAATTCGATTATGCTTCTGCTTAATGTTTTGTAGAAGTAGAACAAGTATTATTCTTCTGGACATTGCATATATCGGTTTGTTCTACAGGTGAAATTTCTACATGGTATCAGAGCACAAGTGATCAAGGAGAGAACTGTATACTGAGAGGGGATTTCAAAGTTTTCAGTTTTAGGCCGAGAGTTTGCAGAGCAAATCTGAAAATTTTTGTACAAAATTTTCAGAAACAAGTAGTAGATTTGGATTCCTTGTGGAAAAATACCCAAAAAAAAAAAAAAAAAATCGGCTGAATCGGAGTTTGGATGAGGGAGATATTGCTGATTTAAAATCAGCTATTTTTTCTAGAAAATTTCGTGACGGCGGAAAAGTGGAAATAGATTGGTGTGCTAGCCAAGAACCTGTATGCACTTGAGGTACAAGATGCATGCAGAGCCTTGAGGAGCAAGGCAAAGGTTAGATACTTGGTGGTTGAGAGGGAGAGTAAATTACCTCTCAACATGGAGAGCCAGAAGAAGTCTCAGACGATTGTAGAGGAGCCATGATTGGAGCAGCAGCTTCAGGAGGTTGTGGAGTAGCCACAACAGGGAAAGATGAGAGGAGATCGAGTAGAGACATCTACTCATGCAGAGACCTCCAGTAGGGGGAAACTTCGAGCCAGGTGCGTAGAGGGATCACATGCAGCCATACCTCCACATAGGAGGTGGGGTGATGTGGATTGATCGTCCCAAGGAGGGGGGGCAGGATCCTTGAGGTACCCAACCTCTTGGATGAGACCTTCCTACAGGAACCCCGATGTGGAGTAGCAGGAACTGACTAATTGGGTAGAGGCAGATGCGGATGGAGCGGCAGAGAAAGTGACAGTGCAGGGAACCCCAAGACAATGCATAGCTAGCAGGCTGCAACAATGCTAGAGGCGCAAGTGTTTTGCACAGTGCTAGGTGGCATAGAGAGGTGTGCAATGGTGCGAGATGCATGGAGATGTTGTAGTAGCGGAGATGTCAGAGAGGGAGCACTTGTCAACAACAGGTAGAGCTTTAGCATCAGAGTATGTTCCTAGCCCAACTGAGTGGTCAGTTGGGAGTGTTTTTGCTCCAAGTGTTGTTGGAGCAAGTGGACTGGGTAGATGTGTTGCATGCAGAACATTCCAGAGTTACAGGATCAGGTTCGAGAGGAAGCCTTTCTTGTTGAGAGGGAGTGTTGAAAAATGTGCAACAAGAAATGTTAAATTTAGAATGTGCTAAAAATAGACCTGCCAAAAATAGCATGTCTAAAAATAGCAGGTCTAAAAATAGCAGTTTGGCCAGTGAGGTCATTGGCCACATTGGGTAAGAGGTGAAACTTCTAAAAATAGAAAGTTCTAAAAATAGCATTTCTAGGTCCCTCCCTATTTATAGCAGTCCTAAGTCTATCTATAGGACGTAAAATTAATTTTGGTCTTAACAGCAGTTGGAAATATTAATTAATTAATTCAGTTGAGTTAATTAGTTAAGGAAATTCGAATGTGAAGTCTTTGTGAGCATGCACATGAGTTGTCCCATTGATTGAGGAATTTATCCTTAATTTCCTCCACTAATTGAGGGAATAAGTATGAATTCTATAATGAGAGAATCAGTTGTCTTAGTTCTAACTAATCAAGTCCAGTTTGATTATTTTAACAAGTTGTTAAAATAATAAAATATAGTTTGTTAATGCTTGCATGCATGTGACAACTATTATTTTAGATAACTGAGGATTCACTCATGGATAACTATTGCATGTCAGTTCTGTCAAAGACCTAGTTGAGATTAGATGTGGCACAGTGTACTATCATATCCTTGGATATTTCTAGTAAGTATTCCTTGCATGGGGAAGGATCTACTATAGGAGATTGGAGGATTTGTGGCCTATATATTGAGGCCTAGGTAGTCTATGATTTTCATCTTCTGATTAAAGATCATCAGAGTACAGAGAGAGTAGGATAGCTATTGAGCTGATTCTTTTTGTATGTTGAAGAGGATTTCCACTTGATTGATAATACAGTGTTGGGGTTTTATGCTGGTGCTTTCCCTAGTGATATATTTTGTGTTATGTGTGATTGATTTCTCTTGATCAGTTATGCATGTTTCTACTTGATGTTGCTCATGAATTCGATTATGCTTCCGCTTAATGTTTTGTAGAAGTAGAACAAGTATTATGCTTTAGGACATTACATATATCGGTTTGTTCTACAGGTGAAATTTCTACATAATGGTGGGTAGTAAGTGTGGGGTAAGCATATTTATTTACATCTTCTTACTATCTTCAATTTGGTGGGAAGTAAGGACTTGCATAAATTTTTGGTGGATAGTAATCACTAGTAAGTCCACACATTTACACTTTTACTCCTACTTGTTAATGTGATGAGGAAAACATAAATAATGGTGGGCAATATATTTATTTACATCTTGTTACTATCCATTTTTTATGCAAACCCTTTCTTAAATAAAAGTTGGAAGTAACTCATGATAAATATGTTATTTAGGTGAGTATGAGTTATTGTCAAGTATTTTAGTTTTAGTTATTTTTCCTATAAATCTTAACAATGGAAAATCTTTGCACAAATATCTACAAATTATGACATAAATATTGCAACTATATAAAGAAATTATGGTACAAAAGTCTCATGCAGTTATCCACATGGCATTGTATTATGCAAAGGCTGCAATAAGACCTTCAAGTTATGATCCAATCAAATGCTTGAAAAATATATTTTTCAATAATATTCGAAAACAATTTTTTTTTTTTCAAAGTTAAACCTTATAAGTTGCATTGGTCAATGATAAACTAATAGTGGTCAACAAACAAATCAATAGGCAAACAATCTTGCCTTGATAGAGACTATAATACTGAAAAATAAATATTTATTTTCCAAAGTTAAACATTATAACTCGCATTGATCAATGCTAAACTAATAATGGTCAACAAAAAAAATGATCGCTAAAGTCCCTCCTGGGCATGGACTAATAACTTCTTTGTCCAATATAAATGATATCTTCCCCACTTTCTCAGTATGCTATAAATAAGAATTTTTGGAACACTCTCAAACTTTTGGAAAACAAAATATTTTATGCCTAATATAAGAAGCTAAAGGAACATCTATATTGTGTTGAAGAAGGTATGTATAACTCTGATAATGAGGAGCTTCCTTATCAAAAATAAAAACTTGAAGAAGCTATAAAGAGAAAATAGAGTTTAATCCATCTCCTAGAAGAAAAACAAGGAACTTGTGAGAAACTAGAAGAAGAGAGCAAGCAATTAAAATAGGATTTGCTCAAGTTAAGAAAGGAAATGACCTCAAAGACATATAAAGATGATATTTTGTCTTTGAAAGTTAAATTGGAAGAGACTAAATGAAAGGAGGAGGTTCTTCAAGATTTGATCCAGGAATGGGAAGAGAACTGCCAGAGTCTTGAAGCAGAGGTTGTCTCTCTAAGAACAGATCTTGAGAGAACAAAGATTGAGAACAATTTAAATGAAAAATTTGTTGAAGGGACAAGGAGACTAGATCAGATTCTAAGTAGTCAAAGGCCCTCAAAAATCAAAACCAATCTGGGATACTCGAAGAAGCTGGAATCTTCTATTGAGAAGATAAACTTCAAGTCTGCAGGATTCGAAGAACCATTGAGCTATGGGAAGAAACATCATGAAAGAATCAATGTAGACAAAAGAGCAACATGGCAAAGAGGAGATCGTCAATGGAGAACCAACCAATCAGCCTAGCAACGAAGATACCTTCATGCACAATCACATAATACTTCCAACAGTAGGCATGCCTATTTATTTTATGGTAATTGTTATAAGTGTCATATCTTTGGACATAAAGTTGTTGATTGTAGAAGGATCAAAGTTGAAAGAGATGAAAATCATAGATATAATAAGTATCATAATTTTAAATCTCAAAACTCTTCTCTCAGAGATCAGAATGACTTCTCTCCCTTGTTATGTGAATTATAATGCTTCAAATGTAATAATTTTGGACACAAATCTAGTGAGTGAAAATGTAGGTTTGAATACATGTCTATGTCCCAAAATATTAGTGAGTCAATTATCCAAAAGGATAAGGGGAGTTGAAAATGAAAGACCAAAAAGAGCATGCAGTGTGGACTCGCTTTATCAACTCATAATCAAGAAAACGAATGGTATGTCGATAGTGCTTGTTCCAAAAATATGACTGGCGATAAAATAAAATTTATGTCTCTAAAAGAAAAGGACAAATGAAATAATATCACCTTTGGAAACAATGATCTAGCAAGAATCAAGGGTAAAGGCATTGTCAGTCTTGATAAAAATTAGAAGCACAAAATGTGTTGTATGTGGAAGGTCTCAAGCACAATCTACTTAGTGTTAGCCAAATGTGTGATAATCGATATGATGTGACCTTTCGATCTAAATACTGTGAGATCCACAACATGAAGAATGGAAATTTGGTTGGAAAAGCAATCAGAACTGACAATAATATATATGTGTTTGATGATTCCAGGGTTAACTACTGTCTAAGCAAAACAAATGAAGCATGGTTTTGGCAGAAGAGGCTTGGGCATATGAATTTTGACAGTTTGATAAAGGTTAGCAAGATGGGAGCCGTGAGAGGATTACTAAGACTGTCAAGTCCTGATAATTCAATATGCAAGTCATGTCAGTTTGGCAAGCAAACTAGAACTCATTTCAAGTCAAAATAGTTCTTCTCATCCAGACCTATGGAGCTCAATCACACAGATATTTGTGGACCAACTAGAGAAATAACCTCAAAAGGAGAAAGGTATTTCATGTTGCTCATTGATGACTTTACCAGGGCCACTTGGATTGTGCTCTTAAAAGAAAAATTGGAATCATTCAAGCATTTCAAGAAATTTAAAGCTTAAGTAGAAAATGAGGAAGACGTAAAGATAAAATACTTAAGATCATACAGAGGGGGATAGTACACCTCAAGAGAGTTTGTTGAATTCTGTGAAGAGAACACCATTAGAAGGCAGTACTCAGTGGCCAGAACTCCACAACAAAATGGAGTAGTGGAGAGGAAGAACAGAACAATTCAGGAAATCGCCAGAGTAATGTTGGATGAAGCAGGTGTGTCTGACATCTTCTGGGGAGAACCAACACAGGAAGCAGTATACCTATCAAACAAAACTCAACTGAAGCCTAATATTAATAAAACTCCCTATGAGTTGTGGAAGGGAACATCTGCATCAATTAAACACCTCAAGATGTTTGGAAGCAACTGCTTCATCAAAAGGAATGATAAGAATCCTGGAAAGTTTGACTCTCATATGAAGGAACGCTGCTTGGGTACTTTGCTCGAAGTAAAGGATATAAGTGTTACAAGAAGCTGAAAAATAAGATTGAGGATTTCATTGACATGATAGTTGATGGAATAAATTCACAACCCAAGTACTCTAAAAGAAATATGAATTCAGATGATGAAGAAAACTCAGATATGAGGTCTGCATATCTAGAAGAAACAGATTCAGACAGTGAAGATGAGGAAGAAGGCACAACTTCAAGGCCAAAGACACCCTCGAAGTATGTAAAAAAAGATCATCCTGAGAGTCATATACTTGGAGATTAAATACAAGTTGTCCAAACCAGGAGAAAACTTGTTGGAAATACAAGCTATGCAAGTTTGGCTCTATTGTCGCAGATTGAACCCAAGAATCTCAGCCAAGCAAGTGAAGATAATTTCTGGGTGAAAGCTATGAATGAAGAAGTTGACCAGATTAAAAACAGTGACACTTGGGAGCTTGTTCTAAGGCCTAAAGAGAAAAATGTTATTGGAACCAAATGGGTTTTCAAAAACAAGTTGAATGAGCAAGGTTAAGTTATTAGGAACAAAGCTCAATTGGTCTGTAAAGGGTATGCCCAAATAGGAGTAGATTTCGAGGAACCCTTTGCACTAGTAGCACGTTTGCAAGCCATCAGAATCTTTCTTGCTCTTTTACCCCATAAAAACATCAAGGTGTATCAAATGGATGTGAAGTCTGCATTTCTCAATGGAGATTTGGAAGAAGAAGTTTACATTCAGCAAACAGAAGGATGTATACTCACCACAGATGAAGGGTTCATATGCAAGTTGAAGGACTTGTATGGATTGAAACAAGCTCCTAGAGCTTGGTACGAAAGTTTGGATAAATACCTTCGGAAAAAAGGGTTTAAGAAAGGTAAATTTGATAGCAATTTATATGTCAAGTCTAAAGGCGAGCATCTACGGATTGTAGTTATGTATGTGGATGATATAATATTTGGTAGTGACATGGAACAATTGGGGCATCAGTTTCAAAAATGTATGCAAACAGAGTTTGAAATGTCCATGATCGAAGAGCTATCCTTCTTCCTGGGTTTGAAAATTTCTTAGTCTTCACAAGGAGTGTTTATATCCCAATCTAAATATCTCAAGGAAACTCTGAAGAAATTTCGGATGGAAGATTGCAAGCTAGCAAGCACACTTATGACTACACGTTGCAAGTTGTGCAAAAAATATGATACTCGACCGATAAATAAGTATGAATACATGTCAATGATAGGAAGCTTGTTGTATCTTACAGCTTCAAGATCATACATCATGCAAGCTGTGGGCCTTGTAGCCAAATTTCAGGTTTTTCTACGTGAAAGTCATGTTGTTGCTGTCAAAAGGATTTTCAAATATATTCAAGGAACAACAGAGTATGGATTGTGGTATGCTAAGAGTGAATAATTCAAGTTAAAGGCCTATGATGCATATTGAGTTGAAACCCTTGATGATAGGAAGAGTACTTCTGGTGCAACTTTCTTCCTGGGAAAATGCTTGGTGTCGTGGGTCAACAAGAAACAAGCCTCCATTTCTTTATCAACTATTGAAGAGGAATGCATTATTGTTGCTACCTGTTTCACACAGATTCTATGGATGAAGTAGAATTTAATAAATATTTAGTTAGAACTAACTAATCCTATTCCAATAATGTATGTCAACACAAGTGCCATTAGCATCTCCAAAAATCCATTCATGCATTCAAAGACTAAGCATATTCCTATCAAGTTCCATTTCTTGAGGGAATGGGTTGCATCCAATATTTTCAGACTTGAATATGTGGCCACCAAAGAGAAACTTGCAGATATATTTACTGAGCCACTGGAAACAGAAACTATTTGAATTTCCTAGGCAGCAGATAGGAGTTGTGACTCCTACCTCCAAATGAATTCATTTTGGTAGGTGGTGGCAACTACTCATCATGTGGGACTTATGGAAGAGTAGGCTGCAATGGCACAAGGGTAGAATTATTTTCCATTGATGCCAAAGGGGGAGGAGATTAGCATTAGAGAAGACCATGTCTAGCCTGAGGGAGAGCTTATGATGTTGCCATCAATACCAAATGGAGAGATTGTTGGACAATTGGTGGTGTATGGGTGGCTATGTTAGTGTTGGCATTGATGTCAACCAAGGTCAATGTGATGGACCAGATGGAATCCCATGGTAGCTACAGGCTTCATGTAGAGAATCATCATAATAGTAGGCTTACTGGAGAAGCCATAAAATGATGACTATGGTGGTTGGGTGTTCACCATTCCAAGCATAAGAAGAAGAGTCAAGGAGAAAAGTGTGGAAGAGTTTTTGCATCCATCTCAGAGGTAGCAGATGAGCTCAAAGCCTACATCAAACCTTCTCCATTGGGAAGTGCTCTGGAATAGCTTTACAACGACATGTGGAAGTCTAAAAATGAACACCTAGATCAAAAGATATGGTCTATCAAAGTCTAGGGATTTGAAGTCTTAAAAAGAATGAAATATCGGAGATCGAAGCCCATTAGGACTCGATATCAAAACCCCAGAGACCAAAGTATCGAAGACCCAAATATCGGAGCAGGCGACATATCAGATATTAGAATACCAGAGGCTGGGATATCAAGATATTGGAGGTCATTAGAATATCGAAGGTCTGAGACATTGGAATATCAGGACTTCTTAACATAGGTATTTTAAGAAGTTATGATATCCAACAAGGGTGATAATGTTGAAAGCGTTGAGGTATTCCAAGCAAGTTAACAAAGAAATTGTTGCAAAGTCAAGGATGATTGGAACTCTTTCCCTCTCCTCCATATGAACATGTGGTTGCATGTCAGTGGCCCTGAGAAAGTGTAGTGGTTAGTGATGTAAGCATAACAGAGGATGGAATATTAGAGGATAACAATATTGTATATGTTGTGAAAATAATGGTTAAAGAAGTTCCGATGAAGAGGGGTCCGATGTTGGTTTGACGCTTGGCCATGATGAGTCCAATGGAACCAATGGTGAAGGATATTTAAACAAGAAAGATAAACCCCCAGATGGAACTACAAGCCTTAAAACCTAGGGATAATCCCCTAGTCACAACCCTCGGTCCTATGAGAAGGAAAATACAGAGGGAGCTAAGCGCTAAGGGAGCCAAGGATATCGGATAATGAAATATCGTAACATTTCAATTGTGTGAGTTACTATATATAGAGGGCTATGATATAGTGCTAAGACAATGGTCAGAAGTCATGGTCCTATGAGGAAGAAAATTACAAAGTATATAAGGGCTTAGGGAGCCAAGGATATTGAAGAATGAAATATCATAACTTTCCTCCTGTGTAAGTTACGATATGTTGTGTTATGATAAGGCAGTACAATGAGTTTAATGGATGTATGAGTTAAGAGTTGAAGAAATGAATGCAGGAACAACATAGTTGATTGTTGAAGGAAGGGATTGGCCACTTTGTGTGCACATCTGGGAGATTTAAATGAGGAACAAAGTATCCATCCCTAAGGATTGTCAAGCTTTGTGGAGAAATAAATAAGAATGGTACTCTTGGAGGAGTGTGCAAGTTGCCTGAGAATTACATTCTCAGCATGGATATTTATGCAGTCAGTCAGTGAAGAGCTCCAAGGTCCATCTCTGAATTTAATATTGTGATAGGATTCAACCAAGAGACACAACAGTAGTAGGGGGAGCCATGTCAAAGTACATTTGGGCAGTAAGGGTATAGACAACCTTGCATAGTGTGCTTTTGTGAAACAAAACCATCGTTTGCATTTGAGCAAATGAGGGAGTTGAGAATATTGTTGTAGATATGAGGAGTGAGTGCTAAGTGAATAAACGGAGAGGTCTAAGCATTGAGAGGACATGGAGTGCTTGTGCAGCAAGAGGATAGGAAGTGTTGTGAGAAGAACAACAAGGGAAGAACTATAGAGTAGGCCGCAGAGTGAGTGCTCGCTTTGAAAAGAATAGTGTGAGCTGAACAACGGGTGTTGAAACAAAGAGCCCGTGTGAAATAAAGGTAGAGTGTGTCGAGGAGATATTATTGTGAGTAGTGAGTGAAGAAAAACTACATAAGACCAAAGGTAGTCAGTGGAACAACAAAGGACAGAGAGAAGAAGTTCAGTTTGCGACCAACCATTTTGATATTTTACTTGTAATTTGTATGCATATGTTCTTAGTTTGAAAATTGTATGAAATAGTAGAACAATGGTAAGAGAAGGTGGGTGCCTACATTCAGAAGAGGTTGGTGACTCTTGGAAATGTGGTGCTTTCTAACCTAAGGGGTTATATGCCTCTTGTGAATGGGTGCTCACAAACAAACAATGTAATTAAGTAGGTGCTTAATTTACATCATAAACAAACAACAAATTTGGTGGTTTTTTTCCTCTAGGTTTCCACGTGAAAAACATTGTGTCAAATGTGTGTGTTGCTCATGTGATTGTTGTATGAACATGTATGTTTGAACTCATTGTTCACTTCTTTTATGAATGAATTCTCTCACAAGTAACATAATATAAAAAGAGACTGTAAGCATACTAGAAAAAGAAAAGAATCTCACTATTACTGCTTCGCCCCCCCCTCCCCTTCAACAATTCCTTATTCCAACAAGAAGGGTAAGAGAGGGGCCTTTATATGTTAATTACAAATATAACAACATGTGTACATTTTAATGGGAGGCTAGAGGAGTGTTATAGCTTTGCAAAGGCACATGCATGGTGAGAGGTCATAAATTTAGGTTTAGCAACAATTTTAAATTTTAACACTCTAATAACATACTGTGTTGATTAGGATGCAAAAATTTTCAATCTATACGATTCTCCTTCAATAATCAAGGAAAATGTGGAGGTTTTTATTCTAGATCTAGAGGCTTTAGAGCAAGTAGGATATCCTAGATCCTCAACAAGGAAAAACATAACTCCTAGGAGATATCCTAGTCATGTTGCATTAGTTTCTTCCCTACCAACTGTATAAAGGAATATAGTGACAAGATGATATTGATTTCATCCATGCAACTTCCATTTTTTCATTTTGGGAAAGTTATGATATCTTGATGGAGGCTCATGTTGAGATAGATTCCAAAGTTGTAGATAATGGGAGAATTATATATGGTATAGAGCCAGGGATCATGGATTCTATTGAATAAGGGAGTTTCCCATGGTGATACACTTGTCATAAATTACATATTCTCTTAGATATAGAGAGTTGGTAGTGATGTTACTCTTACTCCAAGTTTCTCTCAAGATGATGGAGTTAACCTAGTTCAAGTTGGCCTGGTTGCTAGAGGATTTGCGGTGCATGAGATAGATTCTCATGTTCACATGATGATAATGACCTTACGTGGATTGTTACTTATGTCATAAGACTTGTGTTCCAAGACTAAGTGTTGTGGCTATTTTGGCACAACTACTAAGAGATATTTCCCATAGTTTTGGCCTTGACAAGGCTATAGATCACAAAGTGTATGCCAATGAAAACAAAAATCTAATTCCAATCCAAAACAAAATTAGATCTATAGATATACAAGTAAACACCCAAATCTAGGGTTTGGTTTAAGTGAATACCTGATATCCTCACAGGTCATGGTTGGGTGTTGAGCTTGCAATAGAGAGATCGCGCTCCAAATCAAGAGATCTCTCTTGCTATAGTAACTTTATCCCCTACACACATTCAAAATAAACAAGAGAACAAGATATTCCATAGAAGACTGATTAGCTCACAAAAACAACATAATAGGTAATAGATATGATATACAAATATGAAGGAAAGGAATCAAATCATTCATTAACATCAAAATGAAAATACTGCATGAAGTATACTATCTAGATTCTCATCTCTAAATCCTGGCAGAGTGTCCCCCTCTTTCTGGAGAAAATGACCAATGAAAATAGAAACACTCCTTATTGGTAAAAATTAAGAATAATAACACTAGAAATGAGATCTAAGATAATTTACTAGAGCTCCAGAGTTCTGACTCTCTAATTCTAACCAAATTGACCCTAGAGAATATACTAGTATATATAGATGTAGAGGCAATCCTAGGGGGATGAATGTAGAAGTTTAGGGTGAAAAAGTGTTAAGGAATATTCTACAATAATATAACCCCAGACAACTCATACACAAGTGGGTCAAGTTTATCTCCTTGGGAAAGTAAGCCTCTAGAAACCTTTTACTCAATTATGAGATTTTTCTTAATTGTTGTCAATTATGAAATGATTATTATCTCATAATTATAATTTTTTGGAAAAATAATTATGATAAATTGCTCAATTCTGTAATTTCTCCCTTTTAACATGGAATAATCCCCACATAAGTAAATGTAGATGTGAAAGGGGATGCATTCTAGCTAGCAACTGAGGTAAGTTGAACTTAGGTTTCTCTCATTATAATGGAGTCACAAATAGGGTTATACCATTGAGGAGTTGATTTGTATGGATATTTATATTTGTGACTTTGATTGATGTGATACACTTGTTTTGATCTTGCAAGGAGTTGTGATCTTCTCTACAAGATATACCAAACATATAATGATGGTGTATTTTGATTTCAACATGAGATGTTGGCATGGAGGATGATGGAGTTTGGAATGTTGCTTTTATTTTATGGAGATAATTTTTCATATCAATATGTTGTCCTCATTCATTAGAGGATTTTTATTCTATGATAACATGGGTAATATGTTCTTTATAGAAAATAATTCTTGATTTTAGGAACAAAATAGGTACAAATTTACAAGTAGCATATTTTTTGGAGTTGTGGAAATAGGTTTCTATATAAACACATTCCTCATAAGGAAAAAGTGTTAAATCATTGGTTTAGTCTGAAATATATTACACCATGCTTAGGGTGCTTCAAGGGACTTGGGGTATCCATTATATGATCAACTCTTGCATAGTCCCCAAATGGATTGGTACATGAGAGATAGTACTTAATGGATTTGCAAGTTGAGATAACTTCCTTAGTGGATAATTGAAAATGGATGGTTGTTAGCTTAATGTTATTCCCTTAGGTGTTGGGGTTCTCTTTATAATCTGGTGGATTCTAGTCATTATGACCCCATGAAGGATCCACATGATTGGAGAGAACCCTACATGGGATGAGGAGAATTTTGTAGCTTGGAGGAGAGCATCAAGTCAATGTTTAATATCTGGGAATGAAGATGACTCAAGGATGTCTAGGGCTTCAATAATATCCTTAAATGGGCACCTAACCTAGAGGAGTACATTTCTCAAGAGGATTGATGTAGCTCGTGGAGGCTTTTGATGTAGGGATGTAGAATTTACTTTCAAAGTTACATTACATTGGATCCATTATTACACACAACATAGCCTTAGGGAATAAAAAATGTACTTTAGAGAGTACCATGCCACTTGTATTTCCCTACAAGTGCTCATTGTATATTTCTTCTAAGAGCTAAGGCCCACATTGTATTTCTCTCTTCCCTTATCTCTCATATAAATATAGGAATGAGAGAGTATTACCATTCATGTATGTTCATTTATTCACTTGTACTCACTCTAGTGATGATATGTGACCTAGAGAAAAGTTTTCACTAGCCCCCCCTCTCTCTCTAGGGATTCATAGATGCTTGATCCCTCTCTTGATCTATCTATCTAGATTTTTCACATGTGCTTGATATATATTTATATCTCTTGATTTTTTATGGTTTCTTGGTATTCTTAGATTGTTTTGGAGCATCTTGGAGATGTATGATAAGGGTTTATTTCTTGGATATTAGAGACTAGAGTTTTGTGATAAAACCATAGGGTGGAATTTTGAAGAAGAGGAGGAGGAGAGAATGAATGTGACCTTGGAGGATGTGTTGGAGAGATTATTTCACATTAGATCTTCTTGGATGTGATGGTTTTGTTTATTTACCCTATATAGGGTTTGGAAAGTTGGGAGGATTTGTTATAGCCTTGAGAGAAGGCTATGTTATGAGAATGTAACTCATGTTGAGCATATTGATGAAGTTCCAACTTTCTAAAACTTTTTCTATTTCCAAACTTGATTTTTAGCCATATATGTTGTAACATACCTAGCCCCTTAATGCCTTATTAAGGTTGCAGGATATCTAGAACCGACCTCTAAGGTTACTTTATGGAGATATAGATAACAAAATTTCTCTTCCTCAAACCACCTCAAAACTTGTTTTTGAGTGACACCTTCATATTTTTCTCATCAAGATATTTCTAATGATATAAATTTCATCCAAACCTGAGCTTTGGAGACAAAGTTATGGCCATTATTATTGAGAAATGACAATAAGAAATTCCAGTTTAATTTGTCCTTGAATTTAGCTGAGAATTAAAATCGAATTCTATTCTCATAGAAACTTGTAAATAGTTAATTAAGTTTAATTAACTTAATTAGCTTAGGAATTTCAAGTTGGAAGTCTTTCTGTAGTCATGTATATGTTCTCCCTAAATTTTAGGGGTTCCAAGATGAGTTTATTTGAGTTGTAATTAGATTAAATTAGTTTACTGAGTTATGATCAGTTAAATTAGTTCTAACTATTGTGGAACTAATAGAGGACTAACAGTCAGTTGGTGTACTGGTGCATCCACAAGTGTTGTTCCAATTAACTGAAGATTCCCTCATGAGAAACTCATGCATGTCAGTTCAGAGAAAGACCTAGTTGAGACTAGAGTGCAAGGATAGTGTACTATCAATTGTACGATTTCCCAAGTTGTAAATATCATGCATGCAATCATAGAAGGACCTATGTTTGGATTGCGCAATTTTGGAAGCATAAATTCCATTTAAATATGGGATATTCATCCTAGGAATTGTGCAAGGAAATAGTGGCTTGGAAGGCAGTGGAAATTGGCTTAGTGTTCGCTAATAACAGGGTTGTGAGGTAGAGAGTTGAGTATACTTGTGTGGAATTGTTCTTGTGAGAACAAGCTTTGTATCTTCACTCATATTCCTGATTTAATGCAATATATATAGGCGGGGTTTTGAGAAGTGGCTTTCCCTGGGAAAACTTATTGTGTTATGTGTAATTGATTTTTCTTCTTCTTGTTCATATTGTTTTCATCGATCTATTGGATTCAGCTGGTTGAAAGTAGAAGTATATTCTTGTCCTATGATTTAGTATATTGCATGAGCTTGTGAATCTACAAGAAACTATACATGGTATTGGAGCTGAATTCAATATACTAGAGGCGATTTCCAAGTTTTGAGTTTTGGGTTACAGGTGAAATTTGAATTTGCAATACATATTTCAGATCGTGTTCTAATGTTTGCAGCTTGAGTATGCCTTGGAAGGTAGCTCCAATTATATAGCCTAAGGGGACAGAATGGAGGTTGTGATGGAGGATAATGGCTTGAAGGAATTCATTGATTAAGACATTCCTAAGTCAACAACATCAGATGCACAAAATCTCGACAAATGGAAAAAGTGTGTGGCAAAGGCGAGGCAGATAATCCTTGAGGGAGTTCAAGATCACATTGTCTCGAGTCTCCATCACAAGGACACTTTGTATGCTATGTGGAAAGAATTGATGGACCTATATCAGAAGAAAAGTGATCAAAGGAAATTGGCACTAAAAGACAAACTTTGAAATATCAAAATGGAGAAAGGTGAGACTATTCCAAAATACTTGACCAAGTTCACTCAATGTCATGATGAATTTGGAAGTGCTAGAATCACAGTTTTCGAGGATGATATGGCGATTCTTACTCTTATGGGACTCCTAAAGAGTTGGCTAGTTATCAGGATTGTGTCAATGGTCGGAAGAAGCTACCAGATTGGGAATGACTATGGTCAGATTTGATGCAGGAGGAGATTAAGAGGAACACCAAGGATGGCTCTTCATCAAAGACTGATGATGAAGAGAATTGTGACTTAGTGACTAAGGAGAAGAAGGGGAAAGGGAAATATTCTCATTCCAAATAAGATTCTTGCCATGGAGATAAGAAGAAAGACATGATGAAAGCTAAATGCTTTCATTGTCATGAGGTGGACCATTTTGCTACAAAATTTCCACTCAAGAAGTCCAAGAAGAAGTCCTCAGGAGGAGCAACGGGTGAGGCTTTGGCCTCTCAATTTGAATTGGACTTTTCCTTCATTGCATGCATGGTGTCATCAATGATGGGAAGTGTATGGTACTTAGATAGTGGAGCTTCATTCCACATGACTGGAAACAAGAATTTATTCAGTGACCTGGAGGAGAAAGATCCCCATATCCATATTGAGATGGGTCAAGAAGGGAGGTATAGTGCTACTAGATTGGCCACGATTACTTTTAAGAGGTAGCATGAGGCTCCACTCACCTTGAAGAATGTTATGTATGTGCCCGGGCTGAAGAAGAACTTGGTATCCATTTCCATGCTTGAGGATAGAGGCTATGATGTGATCTTCTCGAAAGGAAAGGCATTCCTTCGACACATAGCCATAGGTAGAGTAAAGAAGATAGGGATTCAGGTGAAGAATCTCTATAAGATGGAGGTAGAGGATTTTGTTTCTTTGAGCAGAAAGTAGAGAAGGTGTAGAGCCAAGACATTGGTGAGTTGTGGCACAAGCGATTGGGCCACTTGCATCATGGGGCTTTGAAGATCATGCAACATATCTCCACAAGGTTACCCAAAGGTACACTACAACAATTTGATACATGTAAGGGGTGTACTTTGGGTAAATACACCAATTCTTCCTTTCACGATAGATATAATCAAGCAGAGGCTATTTTGGAGTGAGTCTATTCAGATGTGTGTGGACCATTCTTGACAACATCCATGGCCAAACACATGTATTATGTTATATTTGTTGATGAATTTTCTTGAAAATGTTAGATATTTTTCATGCAAAAAAAGGATCAAACCTTCATAAAGTTTTGTGAGTTTAAAGCATTGGTGGAGAAAGAGTCAGGCAATAAGGTTAAATCTCTACAGAGTGATAACAGTGGTGAGTATGTCTCAAATGAGCTTAAGAAATTCAGTGCAACAAAAGGGATTAAACGGGAGCTAATGACACCCCATAGCCCTTAGCAGAATGGGGTGATCGAGAGGAAGAACAAAAGCATAGTAGGGGCAACGAGGGAAATTTGGTATGATCAGGGTCTCCCACTACACTTGTGGGCTAAGGCATACAACACAACGGTTTATGTTCAAAACCATAGCCCACATCGGATACTTGGGATGAACACACCAGAGGAGGATTATTTCGATAAGAGGCCAGTTGTTGGTCACTTCAGGATTTTTGGTTCATCAGCATATTTCCATGTGACCAAAGATGCATGGAAGAAGCTTGAGCTGAAAATAATGTTGGGGATATTTGTGGGGTACACTGATACACCTCACAACTATCGGGTGTACTTTCTGACCAACGTGATGACAGTGCTTGTCAAGGATGTTACATTCGATGAGGAGAAGGCCATGCGAGTTTCACTTGAGAGGGAGCTTCAACTACATATGGTTGAGGAGATTTTAGCTCCTAGGGTTGAGGAGCCTCATATTGATGTGGAGAATCCACATGCAGAGGATCCAAGAGTGGAGACATCCACTCAGGTAGAGTCTTCCATAGATGGGAGAAAGCGCATTAGGGAGCCATATAGATTGTTGTCTGATGCTATAGAGAATGTGGGAGCACACACATCATAGTGCAGATAGAGGAGGTCACCTGACAAGTACACTAGATAGATGGATCTTATGAGCGGATGTGTTGTGACAAGGCCATCTTCCTTTGAGGAAGTAGTGCAACAACTAATTTGGGTTGATGCCATGGTGGAGGAGTATGACTCCATAGTTCGCAATAGTGTTTGGGATGTGGTCCTGTAACTAGAGGATAAGTTAGTAGTGAGCTCCCTTAGGCTTTACAAGGTAAAGCGAGCTACATATGTTAGTGTGGAAAAGCATAAGGCTAGATTTGTGACTTGTGGCTTTTCACAGGTAGAGGGGATTAACTATGATGAGACCTTTTCTCTTGTGTCAAGGTACTCATCGATTAGATTTATATTAGCACTATCAACATAGATGGGTTGTAATATACATCAAATGGATGATAACCTTCCTTAATGGCACAATTGAGGAAGAGGTGTATATAGAGCAACTTGAAGGTTTTGAAACCTTTGACCGTGAGTCGCATGTGTGCCAGCTCAAGAAAACGTTGTATGGGCTGAAGAAAGCACCTTGTGCTTGGTACACTAGGATAGATAGCTACTTTACTAGGTTAGGATTCACAAAGAGTGAAGCAGATGCAAAGCTGTACCACATAGTGGTCAAAGGTAAACTGTTGATCATTATAATTTATGTTGATGATCTCATATTGGCAGGTGATGATTAGTTGTTGATAAAATCTTGCAAGGAGGACCTTGCAAGAGAGTTTGAGATGAAGGACTTGGGGCTCATGCATTACTTTCTAGGCATGGAAGTATGGTAGGGTGATGGGGATTTGTTTGTGTCTCAAGGAAAGTATGCCATCGAGATACTCAGGAGGTTCCAAATGGAGAGTTGCAAGCCTATGGAGACTCCTCTAGCTGGTAATTGGAGGAAGGAGGATGCTACTTCGAGAGAGGTAGTGGAAGATATTGTTTACAGGTAGCTTGTGGGTTCACTAATGTACTTAGTGAACACATGACCAGATTTATGCTATGCAGTTAACCAACTTAGTCAAGCGATGGTTAGGCCTACCAAGTTGTATTGGAAGGCAGAAAACAATGTATTGAGATACCTCAGGGGCACTACTCAATACATTTTATGGTACATATGAACAAAGGGAGTGAAGCTTCAAGGCTTCATAGATGCATATTGGGCAGGGAGTTCATCTGACCAGAAAATCATATCAAGAGGGATTTACAGTATTGGGTTAGCAATAGTTTCTTGGTACGACAGGAAACAAAGATCCGTTGCACTTAGTTCGGTAGAGGAAGAGTACATAGTTGCAAGTCAGGCAGCATGAGAGGCCATTTGGAAGATCTTGGTTGGTCTATTTGGTCAGCATATGAATCCGACAATGATTTAATACGATAATTAGAGTTGTATCAAACTCTCTAAAAATCCAGTTTTTCATGATAGGTCCAATGACATTGATATACAATATCATCATCTTAGAGATTATGTATTGAGGCGGATCATGTTGTTAGAGTACATTCCCATGGAGGAGAAAGATGTTGACATTTTGACAAAGGCATTGTCAAGATGTAAATTTGAGTTTCACGGAGACAAGATCAAGGTAGTAGATAATCCCTTTCTTGTTGAGAAATGGAAACAAGAAATTCTAGTTTAATTTGTCCTTGAATTAAACTGAGAATTAAAATCAAATTCTATTCTTAAAGTAACTTGTAAATAGTTAATTAAGTTCAATAACTTAATTAGGCTTACGAATTTCTAGTTGGAAGTCTTTCTGTAGTCATATATATGTTCCCCCTAAATTTTAGGGGTCCAAGATGAGTTTATTTGAGTTTTACTTAGATTAACTTAGTTTACTAAGTTATGGTTAGTTAAATTAGTTCTAATTGTTTGTGGAATTAATAGAGGACTAATAGTCAGTTGGTGCACTGGTGCATCCACAAGTGTTACTCTAGTTAACTAAAGATTCCCTCATGAGAAACTCATGCATGCAATCAGATAAGGACCTATGTTTGGATTGTGCAATTTTTGAAGCATGAATTCCCTTTATATATGAGCTATTCATCCTAGGAATTACACAAGGAAATAAGGGCTTGGCAGGTAGTGGCAATTGGCTAAGTGTTGGCTAATAGTGGGCTTGTCAAGTAAGGAGTAGAGTATACTTGTGTTCTTGTGAGAACAAGAATTGTATCTTCACTCATATTTCTGATTTAATGCAATATAGATAGGTGGGGTTTTGAGCAGTGGCTTTCCATAGGAAAAATTATTGTGTTATGTGCCATTGATTTGTCTTCTTCTTGTTCATATTGTTTTCATCGATCTATTGGCTTCTTCTGGTTGAAAGTAGAAGTAGATTCTTGTCATATTCTTTAGTAAATTGCATGAGCTTGCGAATCTATAGGAAATTCTACAAATATAACAATTGTCCCTTTGTGCCATGTCAACACCCGCACTATAATGTGGTAGAAATTTACCTCATAGGGCCACATGCTCAACTATACCACATCAACTACCACCTCATCACCATTGTGCACTTTAATCCACATAGGCCATGCCACATCATCTTGCCACATGACCTACCACTAGCATTTCACATCACCTAGACTTACATCATGCGACATAACAACCTCAGAGGTTCCATCAATATCTGGAAGAAACTTTGACAATGTGTGTTTCAACCTCCCAATGTCAAACCTTCTAATATCCTAAAGGTTGGTACTCGATAATCCAACACCCGATGATGAACATCAACTATTGTTATTCCCCCTTTTCATAAATTCAACCTTCTATTCCCCTATGTCACTAGACCACCAAACTAAAATAAAACTATACTCACAACCACTCTCACAATATAATTGATGGACACCAAATAAAGAGAACACTCTTGTTAACCGAGAACCTTGTTAGGATCTCAATATTAGGGAATTTTCAATGGGGATTATTTTTTGTGCTCCCCACACCTGATGCATGATACTATGACACCCAAAAATGAACTATCAACTACTAGGAGAAATCCTCATTAGTCAATATATCTTGTGATCTATTAGTATCATGGATTCTTGTGATGTGTTGATAAAATTACTACTCAATTCTCAACTCCCAACATTCAAGCAGCTAAATATCCCACCCGTTGGACTAAAGAAATGAATATTTTAACCTTGTAAAAAAATTAATTACAAACAAATTATTAAAAAACATAAAATATACAATGGCAAGAGCATAATATATACACAGAGAATTTTCTCCTGAAACCAAAAAATGGGAAAACCATATTGATTTTTCATTATATTCTTTCAATGTTACAATACATTGTATATATGTTGAAGCATTCATAAACCTTGAATCCATTAACCCTAGATTAGAACATAATCGTAGTTCCATTGAATAGATCTACAAAATACCAGTAGAAAATCCATGCATGAAACCATGGGTGGCTATGCCCCCCATCCTTGGGACCACCCAATCATCCTTAGGTCTGCGTAAAAAAAAATTTAAGGTGCTACTCCAAATCCTGTGTAGGGGGGATACCTTTGCTTAGTAAAGGGGGTTTCTACTACCTTGTAACATCCCTTTTATGCTTAGTGAGTTGTAATAACACTTGCAGCTAGCTGTTCAAAGAATATAACACATACCCAACAAGCACCTTCTAAATAAGATCTTTCTCATAACTCCCTTGTTGTAACCATCCCTCCCACGTTTATCCACTTTAATTGGACTAACAGGGTAAACATGATATGAGAGCTATTATGATATGACCCAACCTTGTAGTATAGTTAAGGAAATGGAGTCAAGAAACTGGAAGTTCATTGACCTTCCTCATGGGCTAGAAGACACCCAGGAGCTAAAAACCCACTCCAAGTACCCAAGCCCTGAGCTAGGTTTCCTTTTTAGTAACCTAGGCCCACAACTGCATGCATGACAAGGCCATTATGTGGTTATAGGCCTCCAAATCCATGCATAAGCCTATAAGGGTGTGGTGATGGCCCAAAAATTCTAGTTCAAAGGGTGCGGTCCCATATTTTGAGCCACCATTTCAGGCTAGCCTTCATACCACTGCCCTGAACTCAATGAGACTTTATAGAATGATAAATAACATTAAGACAAATCCATTCATACAAAACTTGATCAAGGACATGACCTAACTAGGCCTAACCACGACATTCATTCATCAAACATACGACGAACATGTAATCTATAGGTCATGAATGTATATTTGAACATAGAGATATGAAACTTATCTAAGAATCATTAAGAAGTTCTAATTCCATCTCATAATAATGGTATTAACATTTTTTAGCTCATTCGTTCATTAACCATTCATCAACTAACCAAAACATGTCAAGATCCATAGTTAGAAATTGTTATGGAACCATGCTTATAACCAAGTTATAATCAAAATAATAACCACGATAAAAAACTACTAATGCCACATAATAACAAGTACAAGTACTCATATAATAAAATAGGAAAATAAATATTATTGACATATGAAAAAGACAACCAAGTCAGGGACTTCCACATACCACCCAACTATAGATTGGGCTGAACCAAATATTTCTTTTAGCCAATCACCCCTATGCCATATTCCAAGCATGAATGTGGGACTCAAGACATAAACAACCAGGGCTTCCTAAATATTAAACCACCTCCACCCTCATGCTCCCGCGATCTCGCCAAAACCAGTCAATAGATCACATAAGAAAACCAAAACATAAACAACCAGGGCTTCACGGAGATTAAACCACCTCCACCCTCAGGCTACCATGATCCCACCAAAATTGGTCAAGATATCACAATGCCAAAAACAAGCTTGGATGCCTCAGAGTTTCTTCACCAATACCTTGAGCATGTTTCCTGTCTCAACCAAATTTTCGTGGGCTTCCCGAAGATTAAACCACCTCCACCCTTAACCCTTGGGAATTTCCACATAACACCTTACCTAGTTCCAAAACCTTCCAGCAATCCAAATCTCAACCAAATAAAAGAACCACATCACACCATGTCTATATGGAAATAGAAAGGTAAGGTTGGAACCACAATCACACTCAACAAAACCCATGCCAATGAAAATAAGAGAACCAAATACATAAATGCATGTACCGTGCATTCACAAACTAGATAGGAAATCACACATCCAACCTCTTACTTGCAAGTATTCCTGCTGAAGGATCTTGATCGAACCTTCCATATTTGTCCTTTGCTTTCCTTGTCCTTCCTTTGCCTTCCTTTGATTTCTTTATCCAATGCTAGAGTGCTCCAAGAATGATCAAGTGTGCAATAGTATGAGGGAATTGAGAGAGCTCCAAAATTGAATTGACAAAAGCTAAACCAGTGAAAGATCAACTGAAAATTTTTGTGAACTAATCCTCAGAAGCCTTTTTATCATTGAGGCCTCTATTTTCTTCATTTTCCTTCATTTCCCCTTTAATTTCCTCTCATGCAAACTTGTGACCTTTCATCTCCCTTTTCTCCTATTTTCCTTTATTTCATAAATAAAATGCTAATTAATGCCTGTTTTCCTTTGCCAATATGCTTAGCCATAATAAACAAAAAGTGACACCCACTAAGATTTTTTTCCCAACATTCAACTTGGAATATGTGTCCCATGAACTCGTCCTTATTTTTCCTTTATCAAATTTTATTACATGGACTTTAACTTGAGGCTATTACAAACCCCTTCCCCTTAGGGGAACACCATCCTCAATGTTGTATGACACCTATAACCAACAAGACCGCTGAAAACCAAAACATACTACCCATGGAGCTTTATAACTTAGATCAATACAATATTTGCAATAAACAACTTGCTGAAAAGAAAAACCAACATGACGAACATGACAACATGACAACGATACTACTTATTGGAGCTTTATAACACAACTCATTGTGATATTTATAGTAACAACCTGTTGTGCTATACAACAACCCTCCCCATTTCAAAATTTTTATCTAAAACTTTAACAAGAAATGGTCCCCTTTTTAGAACTTAGATAAAATCAATAAAACTTTTAAAAAATCAAATAGTTGTGATAAGTCTTTTTCTTTTAGGTTAAGTTCAACAACAATCGCAACTTTACAAAATCTATACAACACATGAAAATCCTTATGAAAAGGTCTGATCCAATTTAAATATTAAACAAGACCTTGTCATAAAATAAATATAAATGGATGTGTCACATCCTTTGTTTAAAAGATAGACTTAAGGTTTCCATTGGCAATCGCTGATGCGATAACGCCATCGGAAAGCGCATATTGCAAATTATCAAGGAATCATCCCAAGGGGTCATATAAATCTTCCGATGCGATAAGCCGATCACAATTAGCCATCGCTGAAAGCACGAAATGCATAACAAATGCCCATTTGGAATCCGTCGATGTGATTTCATTATTGGAAAGCACACTTTTCAATAAAGGTGGAATATAATAATTAAGCGAATGTTTGCGGGTCTAAATTATAAGGAAATTATAAATAAAAAGCAAAACGTTTTATTCAAGTGATCCCACTTACCATCTGTCGCAATCGAAACTTTACAAAAGAAACAGCTAAGCATAATGGTTATACCACCTGATCTACGATATGCGATTAATTGCTTATCACCGATCGGGAAGTTACGATATTTATTTTAAAGAAAAACATTATCAAGATTTGCGATGTGACATATCTTTATGTCATTTAAGTGTCACGTTGGCAGTTACAGAAAATCATTAATTAAGCAGTTATGGTTGAACCCTTCAAGGATTTCATCCGTGGTAGTGTAATATATCAAATCCATAACATTCATTGCGCTTAATTGTCATTAATCTTGTATACTATGTATTCGCTTTGAGAAAATATTTCCTCTGTTATATTCTTCTATTTCGTTGTGCAGAGCAAGTATGAATTTATGAATCCAACGAAAATGACGAATAAATCAAAGAAACTAAAGGACCTCGTCATAACCAAAGAGGAGCCAGTAAAAAAGGTCTTGATAGCTGATACTACCTGCCTCGGTCTAGGCCAGGCTTCATGGGAAAGCATATATAATTTACTGGAAGCCAAGGATCCAGAAGATATTGAAGAAGAAAAGGGAATAGCGGATTCCACTGACAAGTCAAAGAGTACTCTTAAGGATTTGGCCAACTCTTATCTTCACAGAATAGCGGCCTGCACTAAGATACTACCCTACAATGACTTGGTCAGATGGGTAATTGAGAGTATCAACATAACAGACAGAGCATTCTTTATGGCTGATGGAAGGATGTTTGGGTCATTTAGGGAAAAAGATATAAAAAATATGTACCATTTGCCTAAACCATAGAAGAAGTATAACAAGGCATTTTTGGAATCCTTTGCCAAGGAAAATGATGTGTATTCAGACCCTATCAGGCAGTGGAGGCATTACCCAAACAAACACAAGCATGAATCATCGTGTATGTACTATGTAGACTCCTTAGCATCTCCTTACTGCTATGATGGTGCTATGATATGTAGACTCTTTGGAGTCCATGATTCAGCTAAGTTTCCTATAGAAATGGTGCCTTTAATGGAAGCAGCAGTTAACTCTTATATCATGGATTGGGCAACCATTTTATCTGATAAAATGGACAACCAAATCCTTGATTATAGAAGAAATAGGTTTGTGACTGCCCGTGTAATACCCCCGTTTTATATGAGTGCCTACATTTTGGACACCATCTGTTTCAATTCTGATTACCCCATTTTAGGTTGGAAATGGACTCCACAAGACTCGACCCCCATTCATATCTATCATAAGGAATTGTGGAAATCCCATTATAAAAATTATCTTTATAGAATTTTTCATGGTTTCGTCTTGCCTGTTCATTATGCTATATTCAACAAACCTGCTCCTCAGTTGTCTGATGAAGCTAGTGTCGACCTAACATCAATTGGTAGTTGGTTCAGTAAAAAGAATTTCACCTACACCAGACTTTTTTGCAGCACTACTGATCCACATTTCCTCCCCTTATACATTCCTGATAAACTATTTTCCAGAGAAATAACTTATTAGATAACAGAAGCAGGGATGTCAAGGAACCTAAAGAAGTCCAAAAAACAAATGTGGCCTTCATTCCCCTCCGATGTGGTACTTTCACATTGCATGACTTCAAACATGTAGATAAGGAAGCTGAGAAAATGAAAATGTTAAAGTTAGCAGTCATCCCAAAGAGGCAGTATGATCCAAAAGTTGTCACCTACAATTTCACCTCTCATGTCAAACTTGCCAAGTTTGAACATGAGAAGGATGATTATGATGATTTGTTCACTTCAACTGAGTTACTTTCTCAAGTGAAACATCTAGCAAAAATCAAATTGGGAGCAGAGGGATTAGAGGAATTTTTGAAGTTCAGGACACACGGGTTGCAAACACTACCTCTGGACTTGTTAAATACTACCTCTATGGTGCAATTGGAAGGCCACTGTGAAGAAAAAACTATTGAAAAGACTCTTGAAAAGGAAAAAAGCCCTGAAAGAGAGAAGACAAAGGAAGGAACTGGTGAGATTCTTGATACTGATATAAATATTGATCCTGCTTTAATCAAGGAATGGGAGCAGTTCGATCTAATCCTCAAGAACCCGAATGACTCCCAAAATCTCACTACACCAAAATCACTCGCAGCACAAAAGCCTGAGGTTATTAGTGTTCCGATTGAAGGGAAAAGAGGCCTACCCAAGATTCAATAGGATATAGAAATCATTCCCGAAAATCCTACAGAGGAGATTATACTAAAAATAGAAGAAATACCACCCCTAGATGTATTCTACAGTCCAAAGCACAGGGCTGTCGTTAAAAGACAGAGGAAAAAGAGGAAAATTGGTCAAGGACCTATTCTAACTCCTTAGGAAAAAATGATGAATGTGGTATGGAAGGCAGAAGTCAATCCTTCTGAGGATTTAACTAAATTATATTAGTATGCAGGGGCTTATACAGCAGCAACAATGGACAAAGCCTCAGAGGTCAGCCAGCTAATCAGGGAAAAGGATCAAAGGATCACTCAACTTGAAGTGTAATCGGCAGAAGAACAACAAAGAATTAGTCAACTTGAACAACAACTAGCAGAGCAGAGACAACAAAATGAGCAACTAAAAGAGCAGTTGAAACTGGAGAAACAGAAGATTGATAAGCAGACTGGCCAGAAACAACAAAAGTTGTCTCAAGAACTAAGCAGGCTTCAGATGACAATTGAGCAGGAAAAGAAGGCCAAGGAAGATCAAATTGCACAAATGCAATTGCAGATAGAAAAGTATAGGGGTTATCCACAGGTTAGTGAATTCAGAAAAGAAGCTTTGGATATAACCAAAGCCTTGTCCTAGTAGTTGAACATCCTTTTTCATAATATATGATTGGCTGACCCATTGTGCGATATCTTCGTGTCACTGATTGAGAAGGCAGTTGACACCAGACTGGAATTGGAAAAAGCAGATGAAAGGATAACAAATTTTCTTTCTTGGCAAGATTCCGAAGAAGGAATGGCTGCCAATTTTCCAAAAATACAAGAATCGCACAAGGAAACCCTATTTTCGAAATGGGAGTCCCAGTTAATGAAAGCCGAAAGAGAAACTTCTAGATACAGAGCTGCAATGAATGGTGTAGTAAAATTAGTAAATAAAAATTTACATATGTCTAATTTGATCTCTGATTTCTCTCCAAGTAAACTCCCGAAAGCAAAGGCACTGGAAAATCATTGGAGACAGGAGCTGGAAAGCAAAGAAAAACAGATTGGAGAAGCGCAAAACTTGACAGGGGATACATTTTGGTTTTTTCCAGTCAAGCCACATAGCAAGCAGATGGCCATGAAATTCTTTTCCAACACAGTTAACTACATGATTCCCGAACTCTCCAATGCCACCTACACAACGCAACTACATTCCAGGATGAGTCAACCTCTAGAAATCTAGCCAATGCTCGCAATCTGTCAGCTACAAGCACAAGAAAGGAAATTGAGTCAATGAATTAGTTCAATCACTATAGCACTGCTATTTTTATAGCAAAACCCAGATTTTCATGTCTATAGTTTGAACAACTCATAGCAATTTTGTTGGTAGTTAGTTTTTATTTTTATTATTTAAGACCCTTTCATGTATTTAGAAGGGGTCCTCAATTTGTATAAGATTTGACTTAAGAAGTTGCACTTCTGTACTTCTAAATATTTTTTTATCAATAGTGGATCAAGTTTCTGCATTTTTGTGAAAGAAGCTTTTTCAAGACTTGCACTTTTGCATCTTCTGAAGGTTTTCTCAAATAGGAAAGTGGAATCGGAGTGTTGTTTACAATTGGAAGGATTCAAATGCATGCGGTACTTCTATCACTGTTTTTGTCTTATTTCTTTATGTGAATGAACATTTCTTAAAAGTTGCTATTGTTGATATATTTATGCTTTTTCAAACGATTCTTTATTATATCATTTTTGAAGATTGAGAATTGTTTAGTTCAAAGGATATATGTTAGCAATATATATTGTGATGAATGCGATAATGTTTTTTTTTTTTACCTTGTTTAATTTCTTAAACAAAGTAATCATTGTATGAATGCATCTTTCTATTGATAAGTAAGACATCTATATGATTATTTATCTTTTAGGAATAATTAGAAATCACATTGTTTATAGAATACCTGGGTTAGATTAGCATATTTGTATATTTTTGAATTGTAGGATAAAACACTTATCACCTTCGTTACACATTATAAAACAATCACCCATCAACTCATACATCACTAGGAAACGGGTCCCATTATATCCATTCAGAGCCACCATACCAAGCAGAAAAGGAGCTACACTAAGGTCTGGACCGGGTGGTTTTCCTCGATGTTGATGCAACTATTTTAGAGGCATCAACACAACCATACATAAATATGTACATATACCAAAAAACCTTTACCTTAGCTGGAAAATAATGAAGGATACATAGCCCACATCTAATCAACCATCTCCCATGTAGCTTCATCGAGCCCAAAGTGCTTCCACTGGACTTTAACTTGTTCAATTGCTCAATTTCGAAGCATGAGTTGTTTCTGCTACAATATGCATTGAGGTTTTGGTTGGAATTCTCCTTCTAGCTCCACCTATAATAAAAACCCATCAATGACATGATTAGCATCCTTCACATGTATTTTAAGTAAAGAAACATGGAAAACATCATGGAATTTGACTGTCAATGGAAGTGAAATTCTGTAGGCCACTGGTCCAATACTCTCAAGTATCTCGAAAGGCCCACAATACTGAGGTGCCAACTTGGCACATGACCTAATCCTCAAGGAAATCCTCCTGGGCTTGATGCGTAAGTACACATGCTCCCCAACCTGAAACTACATAAATACCTTATGCTTATTTGCACAACTCTTCTTCTTGTCATGTGCTACCTTTATATTCTCCTTAATAACCTACATTTCTTGTTCCATCTCTTCCAACATGTTTGGTCCTTTTAGTACCCTGTTCACTAGATCACTCCAACTGATGGAAGTATTACAACTCTGCACATAAAGTGCCTCAAATGGACTTATCCTTAGTGACTCCTGATACCCATTATTGTAAGAAAACTTTACCAGTGGAAGATACTCCTACCACCTCCTCTACTTGTGCATAAAATACATTCTCAATATGTCCTCTAGAATCTTTTTGACCCTCTTTGTCTGTCCATATGTCTGTGGATGATAAGTTGTACTCAAGACCAACTTTGTACCCAAACTTGCAAAAAACTCCTTCCAAAACCTAGAAGTGAACTTGGAATCTCTGTCTGACACAATATTCTTGGGAATACCATGCAATCTCACTATATCCTTGATGAAGACCTCAGCTACCTCACTTGCCAAATTAGTAGACTTCATTGGAATGAAGTGAGCTACCTTAGTTAACCTGTCAAACAAAACTGTGATGGAATCATGTTGCCTAGATGTCCTCGACAAACCTATGATGAAATCCATGGAAATGACCTCCCATTTCCATTATGAAATTAGAATTGGATGCAATAGACCACCCAGATGCTTACATTCTACTTTTACTTGTTGAAAATCCAAGCACCTTGCAATGGACTCAACCACCTCTTTCTTTAGATTTGGCCAATAGTAGAACTTCTTCACATCTGTTAGAGTCTTCTGATATCTTAGTTGACCTGAATACATATTAACATGAAATTCCCTCAAGATAAGCTTCTTGAGTTCATTATTGTCCAGAACATAGATCATGTCCCTAAATCTCACCAAATCGTCTGCTGTGAGATGATAATCCACATCCTGATCACTTGTACCCTACTTTTGTAACATGTGCTTAAGTTGTTGGTACTTGTCATCCTATTGTCCTTCCTGTAAGATCCCATCCTATAAATTTGTCCCATATGAACTCATAGTTGCAATGTTATTTACCTACATTCTTCTACTAAGAGCATATGCAACCTTGTGCTCCTTTCCCTTAATGTATCTGATCTTGAAGTCAAACTCACTAAGTTTATCCAACCATCTAGCTTACCTAGAATTCATATTAGGTTGGTCAAACAAGTATCTCAGCCCACTATGATCACTCATCAGCACAAACCTCCTACCAAGAAGAAAGTGCCTCTACATCTTCAATGCATGAATGATTGTTTCCAACTCAATATCATGTGTCATATAATTATGCTCGTGTTCAATAAGTTTCCTTGACTTGTAACATACCACATGTTGCTCCTACATGAGAACTCCACCAAGTCCTCTATTGCAAGCATCTATACACGCCATGAACTCTTTATCTGGATCTGCAATATTGACCACTAGTGTGTTTATAAGCAACTACTTCAACTGCTCAGAAAATTTTGCACATTCCTCTCTCGTTAAAATTTCTTCCCTTTCCTCTGCAATGACGTAATAGGATAGGAAATCTTTGAGAAGTACCTAAATAACCTCCTGTGATAACATACTTACCCCATCAATGATTTGACGTCATCCACATTCTTAGGAGTTGCCTATTCCATGACCACTCTCATCTTTTTCGGATCCACTGCTATTCCTCCCTTGGAAAAAACATGTCCCAAGTAATGTACCTTTGTCTAAAATAAACTACACTTGCTAAGCTTGGCATACAACTGATGTTCTCTTAGTAATCTCAATACTACAACTAAGTGTTATGCATGCTCTTCCTCATTCTTATAATATATCAATATGTCACCAATGAAGACTGCCAAAAACTTGTCCAGATAAGGACACAACACATTATTCATCAAACACATGAAAGTATTTGGAGGATTATTCAAACCAAATGGAACCACAACAAAATCATAATGCCCATAACCGACCTAGAAAGAAATCTTGTAGATGTCCTCTTCTTTGATGCATACTTGATGATATCCTGATCTTCAAAAACATTGTTGCTCCCTTCAAGTGATCAAACAAATCATCAATCCTTGGTAACAGATACATGTTCTTTATCGTCACCTTGTTTGGATGCCTATAATCAATGCACAACATAAGAGTACCATCCTTCTTCTTCACAAACAACACGGGTGCACCCCAAGGTAACACACTTGGCCTAATGTATCCCTTATCAATCATTTCCTTCAACTACAAGTTTAGTTCCACTAACTCTGGAGTGCTCATATTTGATGTTGGTATGATTGTTGGTACCAAATCATTATCGAAATCCAATTCCCCATGAGGAGGAAACTCTGAAATATATGTTGGAAATACATCTTGAAACTGATGCAAAACTAGATTCCTTTTCAAGACTTTCGTGTCCTCAACATCCTTACCTCTGTCACTGGAAACATGCACTGCAAAAAAGACACATCCTTTCCTAGAACTACACTTATTTTGCATATCTGTAACCATTCTCACTGAAGTAGGATTCTTCTTACCCTGCAAGATTCTCTTCTCTCCATCATCATCCAAACAATCTATAGTCTTACTGTGGCAATCCACCTTAGTCCTGTGAAGATACAACCAATCCATACTCAAAAGCATATTGTGTGATCCCAACGGAAGAAAATTTAGATGTGCTAATGTAGGCATACCATTCAACTCAAATTCATAAGATCTTACCCAATGATGAACTCTTTTCTTAGTAACTGTAGCCAACAACACCAATCAAGACTCTACATGCACTTCTTTTTGTAGGTTTTAACCCCATACAGAAATTACTTGCATACGAATTCTAAATCACAGGAAAAAATAAAAATGTGAGAGCATAACATATAAAACACATATACACAGAGATTTCCCACTGGATCACAAAACCTGGACTACCAGCTTGATTTTTCATTATGTTCCTTTCAATGTTACAATACATATTTATACATGCCGAAGCATCAAATACCATGAACCGAAAACCATCACATCTAATACCATGGACCAAAAAACCATCGCGTCCAAAAAACATGTGCGAAAATCATGCACAAAACCATAGGTGGGTCCGCCCAACCTAACATAGGGTCCAAAACCAAAATTATAAAGTGGGGTTACTCAGACCCCATAAAGTGGGGTTACGGTACCCCTCAAACCCCCTGTTAACTATGTGGAAAGAATATAACACAACCCAACAATCTCCCACTTGTTGTTTTCTTTCCACAGGGGGCCACAGGAGAGCTTAGTCATTTTTCCAGCCCTGAAACACCCATTGTTTCTCTACACCAAGAGAACTTCTCAGAGCTAACAGATTTTGTCAATGCATCTACAGTATTCTTCAAAGTGTCCACCTTTACCAGCAACACCTTTTTGTCTTCTATCATATCCCTCACAAAGTGATACTAAACATCAATGTGCTTTGTCTTTGAATGAGGGTTCTTTGCGAAGAAAATTGCACTTTGGCTGTCACAGTCTATCCTTATAGCTCCCTGTATTAACCCCATACTTGAACACAATCTCTGCAACCAAACTTCTTCCTTGCTTGCATGATTGGTTTCCATGTATTCTCCCTCTGTAGTTGATAGTGCCACTACAGATTGTTTCTTACTCATCCAACTGACTGCACCTCCAAATAGGTTAAACACATACCCACTTGTAGATCTTCTCTGCTCCAGATCTCCAGCCCAGTCTGCATCAACAAAGCCACGAATATCCAACACTCTGTCCAATCCTGGTCTTCCTTGGTAGCACAAACCAAAATCACTAGTGCCACGCAAATACCTGAAAACCCACTTCACTGATGCCCAATGCTCATTCCCTGGTTTTGACATAAACCTGCTCAATACTCCCACTGCATGTGCAATGTCTGGTCTAGTACAGACCATTGCATACATCAAGCTACCGACTGCACTTGCATATGGAACACGGGACATGTCCTCTTCCTCTTCTTGTGTCTTGGGACACTGTTCAGCAGATAACCTCACACCTACAGGAATAGGAACCTTCACCGGTTTACTATCCTGCATATTAAACCTCTGCAATATTGTCTCGACATACTTCCTCTGGTTTAACCAGAGCTTCCTCCTTGCCCGATCTCTTTTAATTTCCATGCCCAAAATATAGTTTGCAGCACCGAGATCTTTCATGTCGAATTTGGAGGACAATTGGGCTTTCAAATCCTGGATAATTTCTTTGTCATTTCCAACCAACAACATATCATCCACATACAAGACCAGATAAATAACACGGTCACCAATTAATTTAAAATACACACAATGATCTGCTTGGCTTCTGGTGAAGCCAAGTCCCCGTATAAATGTATCAAATTTCTGATACCACATCCTTGGTGACTGTTTTAACCCATACAGAGACTTCTTTAACTTGCATACTAGTTCTTTCTTACCCTTCACCGCAAAGTCTTCAGGGTTCTTCATGTAGATTTCCTCTTCCAAATCCCCGTGAAGAAATGTTGTCTTCACATCCATCTGTTCTACCTCAAAATCAAAATTAGCAGCAACAGATAAAAGTAATCTAATAGAAGTTACCTTGGCAACAGGAGAAAAAATATCACCAAAATCAATTCCCGACACCTGGGAATAACCTTTTGCTACCAACCGAGCTTTGTATTTCTCCACCTTCCCTTCTGCATTTGTCTTCTTCTTGAACACCCATTTGCTGCCAATGGGTTTCCTTCCAGCCGGCAACTCCACCAGATCCCAAGCCTCATTTTTGTGCAAAGATGCCATTTCATCAACCATGGCCTCTTTCCAGAGTTTTACATCCTCTGAATCCACTGCTTCCTTCACAGTTCTGGGATCATCATCAGTAACAGACAAAGCAAAATTTGAACAGAAAGCAGATGGACTATACCTTTCTGGCTGCCTTCTTTCTCGAACTGATCTTCTCACAGCCGGAGTTTGTGGCTCTTCATCTTCTGATTCCTCCTCTGCTACAGAGTCTGATTCTTCCTCCTTTAGTTCCAACTCTATCTTCACAGGTTCCTTTGGTTGGACTTCATGTTTAATAACATCTTTCACCTCTCTGAACACCACATCTCGACTGTACACAACCTTCCTTGTTACTGGGTTCCAAAGCTTATAACCCTTTAAACCATCCTTATACCCAATAAAGATGCACTTTTCAGATTTACTATCCAACTTGGTTCGTTTCTCCTTTGGAACATGTACATATGCATCACATCCAAATACCCTCAGATGTGAAAGAGAGGGTTTCTTACCAGTCCATACTTCTTGTGGAGTCTTATCCTCCAACGCTGATGAAGGTGACCTGTTGACAAAGTAACATGTAGTATCCATCACCTCTGCCCAGAATTCCTGTCCTAACCTGGCACCACTGAGCATGCTTCTTGCCCTTTCCATCAACGTCTTGTTCATTCTTTCTGCGACTCCATTTTGTTGAAGTGTATATGGAGTAGTCTTCTGCCGTGCTATACAACACTTCTTACAAAATTCCTCAAATTCCTTGCTGCAGAAATCTCCACCATTATCTGTCCTCAGTACCTTTATCTTCTTCTCTGTCTGATTTTCCACCAGAGCCTTAAATTCTTTAAACCTGTCAAAGACTTCAGATTTCTTCTTAAGGAAATATATCCATGTATTCCTTGAGAAGTCATCTATAAATGAACATAGTACACAAACTTACCCAGTGATGGAACTTTCACAGGTCCAAACACATCACTGTGCACAAGCTCTAATATTTGTTTCGTCCTCTTACCACCAGAGGGGAAACTCACCCGATTCTGCTCCCATATACACAATTTTCACAGAAATCAAAATCCAGAGAGCTATTACTCATACCTTCTACCATACCTTTACCATGAAGTATTCGAAGGCCCTTCTCTCCAATATGTCCAAGCCTTTGATGCCACAACATGGTCTTCTCTCCAGAGACCACTAGATTTTCTGCTCCATTTCCAGGAACCATAGAACTATTGCACCCGTCAACAACAGTGCTACCTTGCAACTTGTACAAAGTTCCAATCCGAACTCCCCGCATCAATACCAGTGCTCCTCGAACCATCTTGCAGGTATCCTTC